>APFE030860039.1:523-11194 GCA_000404065.3 Pinus taeda | reverse complement strand
TATAAAAAAGAAAAGTAAAAAATTAATACTCAAATGATCATTAGTAAATAAATTATTAAAGATACTAATTTGACAAATTGGCAGTCCTAATGAGTATTCAATCCTAACTCAAATTCAAAAACCAAAATATAATTTGTTTACAATGTCATAAGAATTTTATAATATAAATTTGTTGAAATTTATTTATTTAAAAAAATATCCATTCACTACATTTATTTAAATAAAATTGGATAAAATTCATAATTTATTAATATAATGATTACATTTTTTTTAATTTTTTATATAAGTAACTTAGAAAATATTACTTTCTATATTTATGATCAAAATATATTTTTATTCAACTTTTTATATTAATAATTATTAACCATCTTATAACACTGACTTTAGCTTTTTATATTGTCAAAATTACAATGAGCTTGATAGGCTTCTCTCCAAGCTTTTTGAGTATAGAAATAAAATCTTAAATCAAACTAAATAATTCATTTTTTAGCTCTGATGAACCAAAGTTTAGTCTCAATACACATTAACCGCCACCATCATCATCAATATAATGAAAAAAATAATAATTATTTCAATTACATTATTCTTATAAAATTTTATATTTAAATTATTAATGTGTATGCTTACTTTCTATTTATAATTAAAAATATTTTTATTTCAATTATATATATATAATACTAATTATTTTATATATTAATGAGACAATAAAATTATTATTTCTTTAAATTATTTTTTATAAATTTTATATTAAATTGTTAATATGTATTTTTTAATATATAATTACTTTTCGTTTTATTTCTATAAGATATAAAAGGTCGATATAGTTATTCTTATTTCAAGAAAAAGATAGCCTAAACAGCTACATCGATAATGCCATATGCATATGGAGGCATTATTAGGTGTTGATGTGACCTATTAAGTGTTGATGTGACCTTGGATGACATTTGCGCAGAGAGCTCTTATTTAAAATCCCTGGTTATTTCTTTGTTTATGAAATTAAATTTAACTTTAATATTAATTTTCACAATTAATATTTTTTATTAATTAATAATAAAAATTTAAAATGTATCCCTGGCTTCGGGTGTTTGATTTAAGGCGACGTACGAGGACGGCGCACCAACTGGGCAAGTGGCAGCCCAGTCCCGCCACTTGTATGGACATTGGGATGGCATGCAGTCCCCGCACAGTTAAATTGATTGCAGCATTCAACTCCCCCGTGCAGTCCGCCGTTCACTGCACGATGGAGCTCCTGTTGCTTGCTACTCCCGCGATTTTGTCACAGATCCTCTGTTGGGTCGTGGTGAATGCTCCGGGCGACTCAATGCGCCATTATAATAGTTCGCCTCCGCTGGCTTGGACAAGCAATTCGGCGTTGTTTCATTTGGGGTCTCGGCCTCTGTTTCATTTGGTGTCTCCGCCTCTGTCTCATTCGAGGTCTTGGCCTCCGTCTCATTGGGTCTCGGCCTCTGTCTCTTTGGGTCTCGGCCTCTGTCGCAGGCTCACCCATCTTTGCTCTCACCTCTGTTATGGTCGCTTCCTGCATTCTAATTCCTCGCTCCTCTGTGCCTCCATCGCCTTGCCTTCCTGGCTCACTGTGCCTTTGCTCCCGTGTCACCTTACCTGGGTCTTCAACACACCGCGTGAACGGCTCAGACTTGTCAGCATGAGGGGAGGTTCTCGGGGTGGTTCAAGAGGACGGGTTGTCCAACAACGCTCCTCCAATACCTCGGACCCTTCCTTAGATGAAATGGAATCCCCAATGTCTAGGAGAGGCAGGGGAAGAGGTCGAGGACGGGCTCATAATGAGGATTGTGCGCACAACGCTCATCCCACCACCCGTTTCCGAATACCTTGTACCTTGGCTAATTCCTCTTTTGTCGTCTAAGTCAAGATAGGAAAGTGTGAGAACATGGCTCCACTCGGAGCCTCTTCAGAGCAAAGGCAGGCAAATCCTGTCCAGTGCCAAGGAACCCTGTTCGCGGTGAACCCTGGAGCAGTTGCGGGTCCAAGCGAGCCAGCCAAAAATGCAGTCCTTTAGTCGGATTCCAACGCCTCAGAGCAGTATGGGTGCAGGATAGTCGAGGAGCAGCCGTCAACCTCCGTGGACGAATGAACACGCCTTCGGTTCTTTTTTGGTCCTGCAGACGAAATAGGAGTTCGCCTCCTTTGCATTCCACAGTGTCCATGCTGGTTTCAGGTCTACCCCAACGTCACTTGGTGGATTTTGTCATCATCTTGTTAATGTTGTCCTCTGGTTTAGTTATGTCCAGGTTTGAGTCTGTTTCAGTTCAGTCCATGCTAGGACTCAGCAAAGTTCTACCTCTGTTTGTAATGCATTCTGGGCAGTTTATGGTTTTTTGGGTTCGAGTCAGCATTCAGGAGTCTGTCTGTAATGCCACCTGGTCAGTTCACAGTTGTTTTTTAGACAAGTCAGTTCTCAGGGAAACTTTGCTCTCCGATGTAAGTCCACTGCTCAATCCATAGTGACTATGGAAAAAAATTTTGAGGCTTGCCTCACTATAGCTTTTTTTTGTATAATAATAAGAGTAGACTAATTCAAAAAAAAATTAAAATATATAATTTTATTTTCTTTTATAATACTTTAATTTTTTTTTTTAACATATATCAATATTTTTTTTTTAACATATATCAATATTTATCCGCTTTTTATTTTTTTAGTTATGAACTTTATAATCATGGTTATAAAGAAAAAAAGAACACAATGAAAAAATATTAAAATGCTATGGAAAATTATTGTTATATTATAAAATATTGTGTAAAACCAATGGTTTAAATCCCATATTTAATTCTAAGTTGGAAAAGATCATAATAACAAAAGTAATATCAGCACCATACAAATCACTAATTATTGACTTTCACGGTGACCATTGAATATTACTTTATTTTTATTCAATGAACTTCTTGTCTTTCACGGTGAGCATTGAATATTACTTTATTTTTATTCAATCAACCCGCTAACCTAAACTGTGCCATTTAATATCACTTTATTCTTATTTCAAGAACAAGATAACCTAGACAGTTATATGGAGGCATTATTAGGCGTTAGATGTGACCTATTAGGTGTTGATGTGACCTTGGATGACAATTGCGCAGACGGCTATTATTTAAAATGCCCGGATATCTCTTCTTTCGTTTATGAACTTCTTTGGGAAAGAAATGGGATTTAAGGTATTTTTTTTTAAGTCATTTTGTATAGAGATTTTTATTGAGTCAAAAAGTTTATTTTAAGATTTTATAGGAAATGTGTGTAAATATGTCACGTTTTTTAAAATAATAAAAATAATTTTGGTTAATATTAGCGAAAACAAAAAATAAAAATTAAATAATTTTGTAAATAAATAACTAAAAAATTAAAGAGCACATTTTACAATCAAATTAGAGGAATATAAAATTAATAAAAATAATTTGGTTAAGGTAACTAAATAAAAAAACAAAAATTAGGTAATTATATAAAATAAATAATTAAAAATAGTTGGAGAGGTCTATTCTACAATCAAATTAAAGACATGTGGTTAAGTCTGTCACATCCTCCAAAAGTAATAATTAAAATAATTTTATTAATGTCAACTAAGAACAACAAAAATTGAAAATTAAATAATCATATAAATTTAACAATTAAAAATGGAGGAAATAGATTCATTTTTAATTTATTTTATATTTCACTTTTATTCTATTTGGGTTCTTCAATTATTTCACTTTCACTCAATAATAAATAGAATATTTCCATTATCTATCTTCAATAAAATAATTTTATATAACTTTAAAAAGATAAAGTAATTAAAACTATAATACATATATATTTCTCTTATAAATATCTAATTATAGATCATATCTATATTAACTAATTATATTTCAGGTATTGAACTCTCTACTATTATGGTGTGTTATTTAATGTTTACTGTAAAAATATTTTCAATGATAGAAAAAAAAATATTAAAAAAAATAAAATAATTATAGTTTAATTTAAATAAGACAAAAATATGTACATCATTCAATTTTTAATATACAATATTAATAATGATAAAATATTGAAAAGAAAGAAAAAAGAAAAAGGAAAAAGAAAATACAGAACCTATAAACTATAAATCTTAAATTTCTTGACGATTACACAGATCTGCCCTGGTCTCTGGTATAAGCATGATGGCCAACAAGAATAGCGGGAAGCAGCTTCATTTTCTGCTCTTCCCATGGCTGGCGCTAGGCCACATAAATCCATTCGTAGAGCTCTCCAAGGGTCTCGCCATGAATGGCCACACCGTTTCCTTCCTCTCCACTCCCGTTAACATTTCCAGAATCAAGCGTTCGTTAACGACCCAGGACTGGCCAGGCCGGATCGATCTATTGGAAATGCCCTTACCGCCGACAGAGGGCCTGACTTCGGGCGCCGAATGCACCGCCGATGTCCCGAACGAAATGGCAGGTCCGCTCAAGAATGCCATGGACAGCATGGAGAAGCCGTTCCGAAGCATTCTCGGGCAACTCTCGCCCGACTATGTCGTCCACGACTTCTCGCAATTTTGGACGCAGAGCGTCGCTGCTGAGATGGGCGTTCCGGCAGTTTTTTTCATAGTCTTCTCCCCAGCCACCTGCGCTCATTCCTTCCACCCAGCTAAACTGCGAAACCCAGGAATAACTGTTGAGGAGGTGGCTGCTCCGCCCCGTGGTTTCCCATCTTCTGCTATCTCGTTCAGCCTTTACGAAGCGCGGGGTGAATTGCCTGCGTACAGAGAACTACCTGGGCAACTCTCTCCAGCGTTTCGGACGGCTAGATGCCTTGAAGGATGCCTGGCAGTGGCTGTGAAATCGTCGTTTGAAGACGAAGATAAGTATATTCGTTATTTCCAGGACGTCAACAGTGTCCCGGTGCTTTCTGTCGGCCCACTTATGCCAGTCCTTCAGCCCGTTGCCAGGGGCAGCAAGGGCTCGAATCTGATGGAATGGCTGGACAAGCAGAGGGAAGCGTCCGTCGTGTTTGTGTCGTTCGGCAGCGAGACGTTTCTGTCCAGAGAACAAGCCCGCGAGCTGGCGCTGGGGTTGGAGGCGAGCGGTCTGATGTTTCTGTGGTCTCTGCGTTCTCCAGAGGCCGACCCGTTGGGGCTCCTTCCTGAGGGATTCCAGACTCGAACTCGGGACATGGGGATTATCACTGGGGAATGGGTGCCGCAGCTGCAGATCGTCTCGCACCCGGCAGTAGGCGGGTATCTGTGCCACGCCGGCTGGAGTTCCGCCATGGAGGCGCTGAGCTTTGGACTGCCCCTCATACTTGTGCCCATTAAGTTTGATCAGTTTTTGAACGCGCGGCAAATAGCGGCGGAATTGAAAGCCGGTATTGAGATCGAAAGGGAAGACGATGGCTCTTTTCTAAAGGAAAATGTCTGCGAGACTGTGAGAATGGTTATGATGGGGGAGGAGGGGAAACATTTGAGATTGAAAGCGGCAGAGGCCCGTGACATTCTAGTGGGCAATAATGGGCGCCAGCAGAGCTACATCGATGACTTTGTTCAACGGATCGAACAGTTACGAGGAAAGAAAAATATGGAAGCGGCCGAAAAGATTAGGCACTGAGATGTATTGATACCTGGGTAAGTGAGTTGCTTTTTTTTTTAATCAAAGTAAATTTGATAATATTGGTCAATAATATGGAGGAAGTCCAAAATCAAATCCGCATAGGATTAAAATTCTTTGGTTTATTTTTTAAAAATTAATAATAATGTGATTTATATGTTAATTTGGGCCAGATCAAGATCATTGAGAAACTTTTCTTTTAATCTCGACAACTCAATCTGGCAAATCAGAATCTGGCAAATCAGGGATGTGTCTGGAAAGCTTGACTGTTTTTGGAAGACCTGTTGAAATATTAATTTCCAACTGCCAGCATTAATTCCGGAAAACTATTTCAGAAAACCATAAATTATTTCGTACCACTTTTGGTAAAAAGTTGTTTTTGTCAGAAGAACTCTAAACACCCGGACTAGTTGCCACGCGTCCAGTGTACGGACACAAAACCACCCACTCCCCGGAAGCTAAAGTTCGTTTGGTTTGTGTGAGCTTGGTGTGCCAATTGCGTCCGATCAGGTCAAAGCGTCTGATCAGGGCAACGAACAAAAAACTTCTCCAACCTACCAGATTTTTTTTTTTTATTTAACCGCCCGTTCTAACTTTAATGCATTAAATGAATGTGTTTTAATGCATTAAATGAATGTGTCATTGTCTTAGGTAAAAACTTTATGTTTTCATACAGCATGTATGGGCGAGTGGTATGGGCAAGTCAACACAATTTTTTTTTAATGCTTTTGATATATGCTTTGTGTGTGTTGACTTTAGTTATTGTATTGCACACCGGTGGAGAAGTATTTTTGGTTCGTGGCAGCGAATAGAAAACAAGGGAAACAGAGAGAAAAAATAAAGCATATGAAAAATTGCTTTTTACATAAGTAAATCAATGTAAGAATTTTTAGTTCTACAGCAGTAAATGTAAAAGCTCTTTTACAGCACTAAATGTGAATGAAGATTTTACACAGCAGTGTAAAAATCATTTGTGACAGAGGCAGAGTAATTTCGTTTTTAGTAAATCCAGAGAGAGGAAGAGATATGTATGCTTTTTATTAATGAATATAAAGGTTTTATTGGCGTGAAAAAAATCTTTGTTCTCAGAAATAGTATCCTGAGGAGAAAAACACAGCATTGCTCTGTATTCAGTTTGTTTGTTTGTTTTTGAGATTTTACCAGAAAAATCCCCAACAAGACCCTTTCTCTTACCTGAAATATCCAAATAAAGGCTTGATGTTATTATAATTGTACAACATCTCGTCATTGATATTTTCTAAAAGAGAAATCTAAACCTTTTAGTAGAATTTTCACTTCGTTGTGCACCAGATGATTTTGAAGGCGAATGACATAGGTTGCAGCTGTGAACTCAGTATTGCTGTAGGCAGTTACTAGTGGTTCTTTGAATCTTTCTTTTTGCTCCGCACTTTCGGTTTCTCCAAAAATGTTCTTGCTGACAAAAGAAAAGGATGCTGAAACAGAAAAACATTATTGATATTGTTATTTGTCCATTGATATTGTTATTTGTCCCCGCCGTGCATTGCTGTAGGGTTCGTAGGCAGTTACTAGTGGTTCTTTGAACCTTTCTTTTTGCTCCGGACTTCTTGGTTTCTCCAAAATGTTCTTGCTGACAAAAGCAAAAGAAAATGATGTTGAAACAGAGAACCATTATTGATATTGTTAGTAAAGAAAATGATGTTGAAACAGAGAACTATTATTGCTATTGTTATTAATCGCTTCAGCACGCAAGGCTGCGACTATAACAATTGAAATAGAATTATTTTTAGTGTTATTTTTTGATTTTCAGTGCTTGAATTTGGCTAAAAAATTTGAAGTGAAATCTTGATTTGTGTTATTTAATCTCTTTTTTGACTATATATAGATTGGACACTCTGAAAAACCTATAGGGCACTTCAATTGTGTAGGAGTTACTTATCAAACTTGTGATTTCAATAAGTTCTTACTGGATTTTAGAGAAATTAGACTGAAAAAACCCACCAACAAAGCTTCCAAAAAATTTGAGGGTAAATCTTTATTTGTGTTATTTAAACTAGTTTTTTAATTGTATATATAGATTCGACACAATGAAAAACCTCTAGTGCACTTCAATTGTGCAGAAGTTACTTATCAAACTTGTGATTGCAATAGATTCTTGCTGGATTTTAGAGAAATTAGATGTGAAAAACCCACCAACAAAGCTTCCAAAAAATTTGAGGTAAAATCTTGATTTGTGTTATTTAAATTGGTTTTTTAACTATATAGATAAGTTCGACACCCTGGAAAAACTTTTAAGGCACTTCAATTGTGTAGGGGTTATTTATCAAACTTGTGATTTCAATAAATTCTTGCAAAGTTTTAGAGAAATTATACCAAAAATGGCAAGTGAACCAACGCAACGCATAAGTTCAGAACAACAGATTACTAAGCCAATCCAACCATTGATCTAATAGTAAAATCTAGCTTTTGTTTCATGTTCAGAAGCTATTTGTAACTGTTGTTTATCCAGTAGAAATCGATCGACCTAGAAGCGTAAGAGGTAGAAGAAGCATTTCTTCCTGTTCCGAATCTCTTCCGAATCTAGTTGATGTTCCGAAGCTAGTAATTGCTTATCCTGTAGAAGTCAACTCAGAAGCGTAAAAGGCAGAATCTAGTTTTTGTTCCTAAGCTAGTTATCGTTTACGCAGTAAAAGTCGACCTAGAAGCGTAAAAGGCAGAAGATAACATCTTTCCATATCGAGATATAAAATAGCATATTCGCCAGTTTTAGAGGCAATTGTTGTTGCTCCACCAAAGTGGGGTTTTAAGCTGCTTTGCCCATGGCTGTAACCTGCAAAAGTTACTGTGCTGGAAGATGGGGTTTTAAGATGCTTTGTCCATGGCTGCAACCTGCAAAAGTCGCTGTGCTGGTAGAAGTGCTTGCGGAGGCTTCACCACGCATCTCGGGTTTGAATTTCTTTCCTTTCACTTGGGGTTTGAATTTCCTTCCTTTCTTTCACTTGGGGTTTCACTTGCGGTTTTAAGTTGCTTTGTCCATGTCTGCTACCTGCAAAAGGTTGCAAGAGTGGACTAATTGCAGGCATGCTTCAATAGTGGACTAATTGCACAAAGATGTTGTCGGTAGACATGGTTCCTAAACAGACAGACAAAGCTTAAAGATGTTGTCCGTAAACATTGTTGCTAAACAAACAGAGCTTATGCAAATTCAGTTTCATTGCTCAGAGAATAAAAAATAATTCTTAATATTATGTTCATGACTAACAGGCAAATTATGTTCCTTATTTTAGGTTGTTACATCTAATGTATTCTCCACTCCAACTATTATCTTCTAAACTAATTCATTCTCCACTCCAACCATTATCTTCTAAACTAATTCCAGTAAAAATTTCAGTAAATGTATGGTAATTATATTTAAACAAAGCTTGGTTTATTATCTTCTAAACTAATTCATTCTCCACTCCAACTATTATCTTCTAAACTAATTCCAGTAAAAATTTCAGTAAATGTATGGTAAAAATTTCAGTAAATGTATGGTAAATATATTGAAACAAAGCTTGGTTTATTTTTATTAATGTACAATGCTCAACTGTAACTTTTGATCTGTAATGACTATGTACTCTCCCATTCTAACAACCTGATATTCCTCTAAACATTGGCCTCATAAATATTCTACTATGAAAACGAGGATGTTGAGAACTTAACCATAACATAACATAAAATATGGGAAGGTATTTACCTTATTATTTATTTCATATAGATGTTCACAAAAACGGCTAAAATTTTTGCAGAGGCCATATTTGTACATCTTAATTTTTCTCTGCAAGGTCAAAAGCCTTTAAAGTACACCTCTCTTGGTCGATTGGAAGAAAAATGTCTGATAGGTCCGGTCAATGAATCGAACCAATCATCAATGTTTTCGAGCGGTATCCTCATGCACACAACAATTGAATCAACCAACACTACTGAACTGAATATTCACTCACAGTCATATCTACTGCATTGAATATTGACTCACGGTGATATCTAGTGTAGCAATTGCAATGAGACAGAGCAGTAGAGTGAAACCATGCCTAAAACTTCGATGGAGTCTTTCACAATACTAACATGCTTCATGGGGTCTGCAAGCTTCATGGGGGTCCTGTTATCACCCCAAGAAACTCTCCTAGGTTGTATCTCGGAGATGCTCGGGAACATTACAAACACAACAAAATGCTCTTCAGAGGATAATCTTTGTTCTAAAAAGTATTTAAGGCTATCATGATCCGTTTTTACCTTGAAGTGTCTTCCCATTAGGTAGGGTCGCCATTTCTTAAGTGCATGGAGTATTGCCAACATTTCCTTCTCATAAATAGCTTTGTGTAAAAAATTTCCCTTGATTCGACGACTTTCAAAAGCAATGGGTCTTTCATCTTGCATTAAAACAACACCAATTCCATTTCCTGAAGCATCACATTCCACAATAAAGGTTTTTGTGAAGTCCGGTGTAGCTAAGACCGGTGCTTGGCACATTGCCTCTTTAAGATGTTCAAGGCCTTTGTTGCTTTCCGGAGTCCAAGAAAATGCATCTTTCTTCAATCATGTTGTTAGAGGTGCTGCTATTCTCCCATAATTCTTAACAAACTTGCGATAATACCCTGTCAACCCGAGAAATCCTCGCAGATGCTTTATGGATGTGGGGATTTTCCATTCCTTAATGGCTTTAATTTTGCTAGGGTCTACTTAACTCCTTCATGAGATACAATATGACCCAAATATTCCACCTCCTGGACTCCAAAGAAACATTTGGATATTTTTGCATATAATTGTTTCTCCTCCAATAGTAGTTGTAGCTCCCTGTCAACATGTTCAACATGATCCTTCCAAGGCTTGCTGTAGATTAGTATATCATCAAAAAATACTAACACAAATTTTCTAAGGAATGGTTTGAAAATTGAATTCATCAAACCTTGAAATGTTGAAGGTGCATTGGTAAGGCCAAAAGGCATGACCAAAAATTCATAATGACCCCATGAGTTCTAAATGTTGTTTTCGGAACGTCTTCAATCTTCATTCTGATTTGATGATATCCTGAACGAAGATCCAACTTGGTGAAGTAAATTGATCCAT
>APFE030860038.1:0-10881 GCA_000404065.3 Pinus taeda | reverse complement strand
TGTGACTAGGCTAAGTTTCAAGTTCAGTTTTATTCTAAAAAATGAGGGTAGTTCATAGAAATTTCCATCTATTGGTTCATCATTAGAGAGAATGCATTACAATTACGTAGAGAAACATGCTATAGGAACATAGTCAAAAGCCATATGAGAGAAGAAATAAAGACATAGGAAGAAGGAGCAGAGCAAGCCACAAACTAAGCTATAATGAAGTAACAATCCCACTAGTGAGAGAGGTAAACACAAGGGAGCCATAACATTTTCTAGCCTTATCATTTTTATTGTCTATCCAATGTATAGCTTTTAGATTGCAACCATGAACTCTTATTGTACAGTTTGTTTGCCAAACAATTGGCTAGAGTGGAAAACAACACAAGGTATATTAAAATATTATCAACACACAAAAAGATAACAAACTTTAGAGATAATTTCCCTTATCTCCCTAGTCTACTCAACATTTACTCCTATAAGAGATAGAGAAAACCTTAAGGTTGATCAATGGGCATACATAAGCATACAAAGGATTGTGCCAAGACATGTTAAATATATTGCATGCCAAAGTGTTTTGTCCATGTAAAATAATAAAGTGAAAGGCATTATATACTCAATATTGACTCAAGCCTCATGGTGTATCAATGTCTTTACTCATTCTTTACCAAACACTTGAGTATCTCTCTTAGCGTTACTAATAGCAACTATCACCTAACATACATCCTAAGTCACTCTCTTCATTCTTTACCATCCTCTTGAGTATATCCCTAGTGTTACTAGTACCAACTGTCACCTAACATCCATCCTAGGTCACTCTCTTAGCACAACAAAACTTGAGAAAAACTTGCAAAACTACCATATTAAGAGTGAATATAGAAATTCTACTACTTACCACTATTTTATGAGGTAAAGATTCATTATTTATAATATAAGACTTGCACTGGAAAGCAAGAATTTATGTTTGCCAAGAATAAAAAAGGCATATATCTTCCTCTTACTCAAATCACAATCCAAAAAAATGCCAACATTTCAAACTACGTTAGAAGTTTAAAGCAATGAATTTGGGTGGAGAAAAAGGTGGCAAATAGTGAAAATTAGATTGAATATGTGCAAAGGTAAAATATTCAATAGCAATTATTTTTCAAGTCAATGGTTTAACATAGGAGATCTAAATTATATGCTTAAATGAATGCTTGAATATATGGTATTTCTATAGTAACACTATATATATTACAAAATATAGTTACAATAAACTTGAAAAAAAAGGGGAGTAAGTGATGATAACGCAAAGTTATAGGGAAGAGCAGGCTACCTCCACATGGAAACCTACATGGCCATCCCACTACTGCAAAGGACAAAAAAATATGGTAAGTTAGTGTCCATTGCACCGACATAGAGAGGAATCATGCAAATAGTTGTGAAGGTACACTAGTGTTATGGTTTGCACTTTCAAGGACACAGTGTTTCAATTATGGAAAAATATAGGCCTAAGTATGATCATGATATAGAGGAATGGGGACAAGGCCAAAACACAGTGAAGAGGAAGTGTTTAAATCCGTTTATAATCCATCATCCATGGCAAGATACAATCAATCTTTGAAACTCTATATTGTTATCACCATTTCATGGAGAGAATGCAGACAAAGGATCTAATTATCACCATCCATCTCAATATTTCTAGTTCTTCTCACTTCTGTGTGTCACTCCTCTCCATGGGATCTTCTCTCTCAGGTTCAACTTTTTCTTGCTCTTACCTTGTAATTCTATTTCGAATCTACAAAATTTAATGTCTACTTCTCTATCCGCTATGAGCTCTTTTGGTTTCTATACCTCCATCCACTTCCTCGATCTTGTGTATTTGGGGGGTTACTTCTCACCTGTATCTCTATGGTTTCCCCCCCATCTATTGTTTTGTCCCTTTTATTAATTGGTCATATTGATAGCTCCCCCTCTTGTTTTGATCCAAACCTTACTATTTTCATCCTCTGATCCTAGGCCTTCATCTCTCAATCAATGCCTCGGTAAATCATGAAGGCAGAGGAGAAGAGCCCCCTCCCTCTCCGTCCTCCAGTGAAAGTTCTTATTCTTCCTCTTCTCATCATTCGAACAAGAATCATAGGAATGCATCTAAAAAGCCATTTTTTAAGTTGGATGTCAAGTTTAATTTTCCTATGTTTAGTGGAGAATCTAATGCGGAAAATCTAGATAACTGTACCAGGTAGGTTAAAGTGTATTGCCGCATACAACGAATCAGAGAGGATGAATCCAAGATCCAGCTAGCATCCCTTTGAATGAGTGACACTGCTCTTGTTTGGTGGGAAGTAAAATTGTAGAAAGGTGGTAAGAGTAGTCATAAACTTCTTTCATATTGGTCTGATTTCATTTCTGCTTTAAGAGGAGAGTTTTACCCATTGGGTTATAGACATAAATCCATGATGGAATCACAATATTTGAAACAAATTAAAGGTAAAAATGTTCAAAATTTTATAGAAGATTTTAGGAAACAAGAATTAGCATTGAATGTTTCAATAGACACTTTTGATACGCTAATGAAATATATTGTCTCCTTGAATAGTTATTTGCATCATTCGTTTTTATTATTTGAACCTAAAACTCTTGATGAAGCTAGTGTGAAGGTTGTACATCTTGAAAGCAGGGGAAAACATGAGCAAGAAGACTTCCCAAAGAGGACAAAAAAAACTAAGAGAAAGAAATCAAAGCCCTCTTGTACTCATTATGAGAAAGAAGGGCATGATGAGGAACACTGTTGGAAATTGCATCCAAAATTGAGGCCAAAGAGGAATAACATAAAAGGGAAGCAGAAGACAATTGCAACTATGCAACAAGACCAAGAATATGAATCAGAAGATGATGAGAAGATCATAGCTCCAAGATTTGCAGGTGTTAGATAAATTGACCTTGGATCAGACTCAAGTCATGAAATGAAGATTGCAACTCTTGGGATTGGAGAAGATGGACCTATCGACTTGGGTTCTGATTTGGGTGATGAGATAAAAATTTCAATAGATGTTGTGCCAAAAATGAAGAGGGCACCAAATGTTGCATGGCTTCAAGAAATTGAAGAGATCAACCAAAGCATTTAGGCAAAAAATGTGGAACTAAGGAGACTCCTATAAAAATCAGAGGAGAAATAAAGGTTGCAACCACAGTTACAAGCTAAGGAGGAGGCCTTGGAAAAGTTGCAGAATAACAAACCTGAAGTAAAATGTGATTCTTCAATTTCATGTTCTTTTTATGATGATGATTTCACTACTTCTGAGAAACATACTACAGGAATTAAATCAAATTTTTTGAATAAAATGGGGCATCAAGGAAAGAGCCTCGACATTAATGGTCAAGGCATTATGAATCCCATCGAAGTGCAGGAATTGCCTCATTATGCAGGGGTTGGATATGTTCGAAAGGAGGTTGGGGAATGATCTAAGACAACCAGTGACAAACCAATGACAGATGATGGGAGCACTTCATCACATTCCAATGATAGTGAGGATTCCACGGGAGCTTATCAAAGGTGCACCAGGAATAAGTGTTCCAAGACGATCCATAAATTTTGGAGGGAAGAGAATCATTGTAGTCACTACAATGAGGATAAACACCAGAAAACCACATGTCAATTGCTCCATGCCCAGAAAGCACCTATGAAGGAACCACCTAGTGAATATGTTCAACAAGCAAATCTTCCACAGGGAGATGACACGTTGACTTTGATGAGTGAGAGATTGATTTACTAGATATAGTAGCTTGTCATAGTCACATTTTGTAAATCATGTGTTTTGATATAAATGTAAAAGTGATGATGTGTTTTCCATCTCTTATTAAAGAAATGATGATGTTTTTGGAAATGTGTTGATAGCTAGGGTATTGGTTTCTATTATGATGTAAACTTGCCCAAAGAGTGTGTGTTATAAACTCTTGGAAAGTATGGGTTTGTTTGAGTCATATTTGGTCTTGTATGTAATTTGCAAAGAATGTACCATAGGTCTACATGTAATGCAGATGTTGAAAGTGTGACTTGACAATGGCACATGCAAATTATAGAAAGTGTTCATGCTTTTGGAGGACCAACAACTCCTCAGTGGGGAGTAATGATCCATGTGGCTCCAGAGACACTCAAAGATCCAGGAGGGCTCATTAAAATATTAAAAAAAAGTTGATGGATTGAAGTGATCCCGGATTCATATCGAAGAGCTCGTCACAAGACTTTCAATAGTACAAACGGCACCTCAATCTGAGTTCGTATGTGAAAGTAATGGCCAGTGAAAGTTTTGGTCAAACTAGGCCCATTGGCTAAATTTGGTAGGAGTGCCAACTAAATTTGGAGGCTTGGTAAAATTGAAGGTCCACCTAAATTTGGTGGAAGCCACTAAATTTGGTGACCGCTAACGAGGCAACATTTTGGCATTTATCAACGACAGAATCTGGTGGTCGGAATAAGCAAATTTGTCGCTTCTTTAATTTTGTCAGTGAGGATGTGCCAATTAAATGCTATATGGGGGAGGCCCACTGGTTTGACCTCAAACTTCCGCCCACCAAGTACAACTTTCCACCAATGGCTCAATGGGCCTTACATTAAAAAATCTGCCCACATTTTATATAAAAAAAACCTTAACATTTTTCCATTCGATCGACGGGGGGATAAGTGAAGGAGAACACACATATACCAAGGGGTGAAACCTTGATTCGACACATAAATCGAGGTAGTGAAGCCCTGACATAGGGATTATGCAGAGAATCTAAAAGATTCCCTAGGGGCCAAATTTTCATGGTGACAAAATCATACCAACTTTATACTCAAATGAACCAGAATTTTCCAGGAGTCTAATGGCGCGATCAGTTTTCTATTCTGAGCACAGTCAACTTGCAAAGAGTAATCTTTGAGGGATCTTGAGGAATCTAAAAAATTCCCTAAGGGCCTATTTTTTATTGTTTCAGAACCATGCCGACTTTATACTCAAATTACTCGAGTTTTCACAAGGAGCGTAGTCATGAAGTCAGATTTGTCATATGAGAAACATAACTCCAGTCAACCGACGAGAAGGAATTTTTGGGGAATCTTTGAGATTCCCGAGGGTCTATATTCTGATGGTGTCAGAAAGGGGTCAAGGTTATTGTCATTTTACACAATTTCGCTCCAGGAAGTCAATGGTGCAGTCCATTTCTTTAGCAGAGGTGTGCATTTTCAGGCCATCCCCAGAAATGGAGGTATAAGGTTCCTTTCATACATGCATGTAATTTGATTTTTGTTGAAGATTAATGAAAGTGGCCTCCCCACATTGAGAAGAGCCCGGAGATGTAGCCCACACTGGGTGAACTACGTTATCAACCTGTTGTGCTTTGTTTATGATGATTGCCTTTCATTTCCATTTATGTTACGTGTATGCATTTTATGGTTACATGCACTTTTATATGCAATTCTAAATGTATCAATGAAGTAAAAATATATGGATCACCATTATTTCAAATGATTCATAGATTCTACCTAACTATAAGCACTCATCGAGACATAAATAATATAGATTCTTTACTCTTTTCAAGTTATTTTCTTTTGTAGATTATCTGTAATTTATATCATTTTGTAAGTGATAAGTTCTCCAAGTTTAAGAAAATGATATAGATGATTATGGAAATCCATCTTCCATTCTTTCTTAAATCAAACACTATGTTTCTCTCGTCTTGACTGTGTGAAATAAGGTTGCTTACTTGGATATAAGAAATAGCCTCGCTTAGAAGTTTGTTTAAAAAAATGGATTTGGAACATGGATTTATTCACAAAATAAGGTAAATAAATTAATTCTCATTTCAATAATGCTAAGACAAGAATGTCTCTAGTGTGCAGAATCTCATCTAAGATGGTTGTAAACCATACATTAACTTATAAAATCTTTTACCCATCCATTTTCTTAGAAAATAGTTTGGAACAACTTTGTTTAACTGCAATTAAATAGACTTTATGTTTTAAACGTAACCTTAAATGCATGATTTGGCATACAACTGAAACCCAAATAAAACTAAATGAAAACTAATAACTGGGCCATTATAAACAAATGAATGCATATGTAAATTTTAATATAAAAATTAGCAATTGATTGTCCATTAAAGACTAGGCTCTATGTCCTACAAGAGGAACTTAAGAGTCTCTTGGAATTGGAGATTGGAAACTTAATTTTGATGGGGCCTAAAGGAAACGAAACATGGAAATCATGTACAGGTACAAAAATAGGGGGGAACACAAGGGAAGTTTGAAAGTTTTCTATTGTGAAGGATCTCATCTAGCATCTAAAAACTAAGCTTGAATTTGATGGACTAACTACTAAATAACATTAAAATTGGATTTGATGGATTGGTTGGGGGATTTTATTCTTGCAAAACTCTAAGACTTCCAGAACATTGTAACATAAGGTACTCAAATCATAACAGTAAGGATGGAAGAATGACAACAAACCTATGTTGAATCTGGAAATTCTCAACTAACATAATTCTAATAATAAGTGTATTACAATGTACTATGTTGTATGTGTTTATAAGGGTCTATAAGACTTTCACCCTACCATTATTTTTACAATAACTCCTTTCAAATTCTATAGAGAACCATTAATATTTATCTTAACTTATCAACTAGATGTCTAAATTCAAATTTAACCCAAGCATTATTGATTTTCCATGCTAGAAATGCATGTTTCTTTTTTGTCATTTATTAAAATTAACACTAACATAAAACCTATCTACATGCTTATGAACATATTGTGAGAATCATTACTGATAGACACATATAATAAGATAACACACTTTATATGATATGGCATTATCGTAGTTTCTAAAATTTTAATTCAAAATTATTTATTTTAATTAATACACATTTTTAAAAATTGTTTTAATGTCAAATGTGTATAATAATGATACAATAGTTGTATAGTTCCAAGAAGTATGGCTTCATGTGGTACCAAAAGTGTTTTAAAATATCTTTCTTATACATTGGCGACTTACTCAACACCTAGAAGTTACCTCTCAAGCTAAAATCGCCAGATTTGATCACGAAGAGGATAGCTTTGACGACTTGTTTGCTTCAGCAGAGATATTTTCCTAGGTCAAAGAAATGTCTAAGACTAAATTGGGAACAGAAGGATTAGAAAAATTCAATAGGCTCAGGGTCCAGAGATTGGAAACCCTGCCCCTAGATTTATTAAAAACGACATATATGGTATGACCTCAAGGCTACATTGAAGAGAAAATTACTATGAATGCTCCTGAAATTGAAAAGGTTCCTGAGAAGAAGAAGACACCAAAACAAGAGCAGAAGTAGGTAACAGTTAGTGAACCCCTTGATACACACATTAATGTTGACCCTAAGTTAATCAAGGAATGGGAACAATTTGATTCTATTATCAGTAATTCAAAGAACACCCAAGGGTTCACTACACCAGAGGTGTCTACAGCATAGAAATCAGTAGTCAACACAGTTCTGATTGCAACAAAAAGCGGCCCACCCAAGCTTCATAAAGACATAGAGATCATCCCTGAAAATCCCACTGATGAGATTGTTTATCATATAGAAAAAATACCACCACTGGATGTCTTCTACAGCCCTAAGCATAGGGCTGTAGTCAAAAGACAGAGGAAGAAGAGGAAAATTGATCACTCTCCTCTTTTGACTCCTCAGATGGAAATGATGAATGTGGTATGGAGGGAGGAAATAATTCCCTCTGAAGATTTAACCAAACTTTCTCAGTATGCTGGAGCATATACAACGGCAACAATAGATAAGGTTTCAGAGGTTAATCATTTCTTGAAGGAAAAAGACCAGGCGATCATTCAGCAAGAGGCACAATTGGTAGGACGACAACAAAAAATAGAGTAGCTTGAACAACAGTTGGCGGAACAGAGACAACTTAATGAACAATTGAATGAGAAATTAATTAATGAAAAGAAGAGAATTAATGAACATGTCATCCATAAGCAGCAAGAGTTGTCTCAAGCATTGAGCAAACTACAGCTATTGAACGAGCAGGTGAAGACATCAAAAGAAGAGCTGATCACCCAAATGAAGGATCAAATAGAGCAATTTAAAGGATATCCTCAGGTGGATGAATTCAAAACTGAAGCCCTAGAGATGACCAAGGATTTATCCCGACAATTGGACCTTCTGTGTCATAATATATCATTGGTCGTTCCTTTATGTGATATCTCAGCAGCTATGATCGAAAAATTAGTGGATGCAAGGCTTGAGTTAGAGAAGGCAGATGAAAGCTTAAATAATTTTCTATCTTGGCAAGATTCAAATGAAGGAAAAGCTGCCAATCTGCCAAAGATACAGGAGTCACATAAAGAAATTCTATTTTCCGAATGGGAGTCTTAGTTAATGAAAGCTGAGAGAGCTACATCCAGATGCAGATCAACAACAAATAATCTGATTGAATTAATCAACAATAGTTTTTATTTATCTAATCTAATAGCAGAATGCTCTCCAACCAAACTCCCAAAGGTAAAATCATTAGAACAACAGTGGAAACAGGAGCTGATGCAAAGAGAACAACTGATCGGAGGCATTCACAGCTTAACATGGGAAACGTTTTGGTTTTTCCTTGTAAAACCACATAGTCAGAAAATGGCGATGAAGTGTCTCACAGATGTGATCAACCACATGATCCCCAAACTTGTCGATGCCACATTTACAGCTCAGTTACACTCTCGTATGAGTCAGCCATCAGAGGTCCAGCCAATGCTTGCCATTTGTCAAATGCGATCACAAGGAGATAAGTTGATATAGTGAATCCTTTCGACTGACTGCAGCACTACTATTTCAAGATAAATCCCATATTTTTGTGTTTTTGGTTACACCAGCTCATAGTGACTTTCTTTCTCAGTTTGTTATTTTTTGTAGTATTTATAGACCCTTTCATGTTTTTAGAAAGGGTCCTCAATTTTGTATTAAGACTTAAATCAGAGGTTGCACTATTGTACTTCCGATATATATTTTTTTATAAAAGACTGGACCAGAATTCTGAATTTTGACAAAGAAGGCTTTTATGAGATATGCACTTTTGCTTCCTATGAAAGTATTCCCAAATTAGAAGGCAGAAATTGAATGTGATTCACATCGGAGGAGATCCAAATGCATATGGTACTATTATCTATGTTTTCGCTTTATTTTTCTATGTGAATTAGCATTTATCAACTTTGCTATTATTGACGTGTATATGCTTCTACAACAATTCTCTAACCTATCAATATTGAATGTTTCTGAATTGTCATCTTTCATATATATATGTTAGTGATATATTATGATCAGTGTGATAATGTTTTAATTATTACTTTGTTCAATTAATTGAACAAACTAATTATCATATGAATGCATATTTTTATTTATGAATAAGTCATCTTCATGTTTAATTGTCAATAAAAACAATCAAGAATCGCATTGAGAGAAGAATACTCGGGATAGATTAGTCATCTTTATATATTTTTGCACTTTAGAATAGAGCACTTATCAATCCCGTTATACATCACAAACCAATCACCCATAAACTCATATATCACTGGGAAACTGGTCCCATTACATCCAGTCGGAGCCATCACACCAAATGGAAAAGGAATTGCTTTAAGGTCCGAACAGGGTGGTTTTCCCCGATGTTGATGCAGCGATTTTAGAGGCATCAACAGTTACTTAGAGTTTTCTTGGAGCACTCTTGAAGGGTGTGGCATACTTGGATTCTTGGAGCAGGAATGCAAAGGAAGAATAGGAAAGCGCAAGAAGACATCGGCATCAGCAACTACATCAGCTTTTCTTGCAGGTACCGAGTTGCATGTATGATTTCTTCACTAGTTTTGGCATGCGTGGCACATGCATGTGGTTTCTTGGTTGTGATCTATCATTAGCATGGAGGATTGCCTGGATTGATAGTTGATTGCCTAGCCTTGCCATTTCCTAGATAGCCAGGGTGACTGTGGGTTTACTTTCATTGCTTGTTTTTGGTTGGTTCTCATTTTTCCATAGCTTGGGTTGAGTTACTAGTCCTGGAAGCCCTGGTTGAACAAATGCTCTATAAGCCCTGTAACATCTTGGGTTGAGTTACTAGTCTTAGAAGCCCTGGTTGGACAAATGCTCTGGAAGCCCTTGGCGAGTTGAGTTACTAGTCCTAGAAGCCTTGGTTGGACAAACGCTCTAGAAGCCCTATATAATTTGTGGGTTGAGTTACTAGTTCTGGAAGCCTTGGTTGGGAAAACGCTCTGGAAGCCCTAGAAGGCTTGGACGGAGACCAATCTAATGATGGTTTTTGGTGATGTCCAACCGTCAGGTGGAATCACTATTTGATGGGTTGAGGTGGGTGGCCTTGGGAAGCCTTGGATGAGTTTTGATTGATGTGTTCTATGAGATCCCACATTCATGCTTAGAATATGGCACGGGGGTCATTGGCAAAAGATAGACCTTGCTCAGCCAATCTATGGTTGGGTGGAACATGGTAGTCCCATCTCCGGTTGGTTCATTACATTTATTAATGAAATAAAAATTCATTCCCTTGATTTTCATGTGCAAATGTACTGATGTATATATGGGTTTTGATGGCTGATATGTTTATTGTATTTCTATTCCTATTATGTTTTTTTTTTTTATGCACATTACCTGGAGGTTGTTACATATACAATCAACCTAGAGGCTGTCTCTAGGAGGCTTTCTATATCTCCTAAAGCACTCGTGCTAGAAAAAGTCACAACAGGGCCCAAATGTAACATACCCACCATACCCAGCTAGAGTAAGAGGGTCGTCACTAGCGGATCCAGTCCCCATTGTACGATCATGGGAAAAGGACTACGAAGATCGAACCCCTGTTCCCTTGAGTGAATTCTCCTTATATATATATATATATATATATATAT
>APFE030860036.1:0-46894 GCA_000404065.3 Pinus taeda | reverse complement strand
TGATGGAACCTTCACAGGTCCAAACACATCATTGTGCACAAGCTCTAATATCTGTTTCATCCTCTTACCACCAGAGGGGAAACTCACCTGATTCTGCTTCCCATATACACAATTTTGACAGAAATCAAAATCCAGAGAGCTATTACTCATAACCTTCTACCATACCTTTACCATGAAGTATTCGAAGGCCCTTCTCTCCAATATGTCCAAGCCTTTGATGCCACAACATGGTCTTCTCTCCAGAGACCACTAGATTTTCTGCTCCATTTTCAAGAACCATAGAACTATGGCACCCGTCAACAACAGTGTTACCTTGTATCTTGTACAGAGTTCCAATCCGAACTCCCCGCATCAATACCAGTGCTCCTTGAACCATCTTGCAGGTTTCCTTCTCGAACACTGTCTTTACACCTGCATCATCCAACTTGCTTACAGAAATCAGATTTCTGGCCAACGCAGGAATATGCAGAACACCCGGAAGGGTTCTAACCCTTCCACCTTGCAACTTCAACTTTACTTTTCCGCGACCAATGATTCTAGCCTTCCTATCATCTCCTTAGAAGACATCACCACCATCGTATTTCTCATACTCGCAGAACCACTCTCTATGGGGAGTGAAGTGAAAGGATGCACCTGAGTCAATTAACCATGCCTCATGATCTACATGTGTACTTGAAGAAGCCAAGTACACATCCCCACCTTCATCTGAGGTGGTTTTCGCCTCTGCAGAAGGAGCATCATCAGATCCCTTTCCTTATCAGGAGCTTTAGATTTACACTCCCTTCTGAAGTGCCCTTCCTTTCCGCATTTCTAGCACACCACCTTTATAGGTTTTCCTGGAGATTTAGATCTCCCACTCGATGACTTATTTTTGTTTCTGTTCTGGGACCGTCCTCGTACAAACAAGTCATCACCATTTTGGTTGTCCATATTTTTCCATCTCATCTCATTTGTCAGCAAGGCTGAGACTATTTCATCAAACTGCAAAGCAGTTGCATTGCTACCTATTGCAATAACCAGACTATCCCATGAATCTGGTAGAGAACACAACAGGCTGATGCACTTATCTTCATCTGAAATTTTAATATCAACAGATGATAACTGACTTACCACAATGTTAAACGCACTCATATGCTCTGTCACTGAGTTTCCATCTTTCATCCTCAGGTTATACAGCTTTTTCCGCAGGAATAGTTTATTCATCAGAGACTTAGATTGGTACAAAGTCCCTAACTTGTCCCATAGAGCCTTCGCCGTAGCTTCCCGTGGTACATTCAATAATACTGAATTCGAGACACACAATCATATTGTGCTCTTTTCCTTCCGATCCAGCTTCTTCCCTTCTTCATCGGTCACTCCCGTTGGTTTAGTACCCGGATCTACCGTGATCCACTGATCTTTATCCACCAACAGATCCTCCATCTTGAGTTTCCACAACTCAAAAATCTGACCATTGAACTTCTCAATATCTATCTTTCCACTGCTCGCCATCTTCTTTCATCACCAAAATCGATCTCCCACTGAACAGGGTCTACCACAGGCCCGAGCGAAAACCCTCAGCAACAAAGGTGTCCCCTTGAAGCCAAAACAACTCTGATACAAAATGTAGGTTTTAACCCCGCACATAAATTACCTACATACGAATTCTAAATCACAGGAAACATAAAAATGCAAGAGCATAACAAATAAAACACATATACACAGAGATTTCCCACTAGATCCCAAAACCGAGACTACCAGCTTCCTTTTCATTATATTCCTTTCAATGTTACAATACATATTTATACATGCCGAAGCATCCAATACCATGGACCGAAAAACCATAATGTCCAATACCATGGACCAAAAACCCATCGCATCCAATACCATGGACCGAAAACCATCGCGTCCAAAAAACATGTGCGTAAATCATGCACAAAACCGTAGGTGGGTCTGCCCAACCTAACATAGGGTCCAAAACCAAAATTTTTCGTGGCGCTGCCTCGGACCCCATAAAATGGGGTTACGGGTACCCCTCAAACCCCCTGTTAACTATGTGGAAAGAATATAACACAACCCAACAGGGCAATCTGTTGCACAAAAAATTGTCACCATGACTTTTTGCAATCCGTGTGAGTCTATCATCACTCATACTTACCTCCTTTGCAAGTCTTAAGCTTCAGTTCTTCATATCGAGCCTTGAAAATGAGAGAAAGACCTTAAAAATCTCTAAAACTATGTTTTCGCACTTTCTCTTAGCATTACCTGCGGTACCGCATGCATTGGTCATGTCCCCTATGCACCTGACCACTCTGTCTCTATCTGATAGGGTGCGAACCCCTGTAAAAGTTAAAAATGTGCAAGTATATTCTTAAAATCTCACTTTGAGTCATTTCTGGAATCTTTAGAGGGAATCTTGCGGTTACAAGTTTGCTCCTCAAGGGTTCATGCATCCCATACCTTTAGGAGCTAACCCCTTGATGTGAGGAGCTTATCCCCTTGAAGAAGGACTCTATCCCTTCAATGGTGGACCTGGTAACCTCCTTCCTTTGCACTATAAAATGA
Organism: Pinus taeda; assembly: GCA_000404065.3. Taxonomy (NCBI): domain Eukaryota; kingdom Viridiplantae; phylum Streptophyta; class Pinopsida; order Pinales; family Pinaceae; genus Pinus; species Pinus taeda. Next base: position 44,350 of record APFE030860036.1, on the reverse strand, counting down.
AGCATTGGGCTGGTTACTTGGGTGGTTGAAAGCTGAATATTTTTGAGGGTAAATGCTGCTAGAACTTAGTCTTCCTAATTGAACTTTTGAGGAGAGATTACATACCTTTTGATGTCATTTGGAAGAGAGTGAGGCTTGTCAAAGTAGAGGAGATTCCTGTTTGGACCCCTGGGAAGAGCTTGTACAACATCAAGGCACCAAGGTTGTAAAGTTCTTCTTTTAAAGTTAATACAATCAAGTTCATTTTTCTCAATAAGCTGTGTTTAATGGTTTATTTCATAGATTCCTTCATCACTATGATGAACATGATTTATTATATTAGCTATGAATGTGTTCTTTGATGTGTGCTTGTTTGTGATTGCAGGTTCTTAAAAGGAGACTCTTTGGAGCTATTGGAGCGCGACTGCCACAAACTAGCATTGGACTTAAGGTAGGGTCTAAAACACCTCTTAGTTTTTATGAATGAATCGAAATATGTTTAGGGAAAGATATATTTACTTTAATGCTTGTTGCTAGATATCAGTTGATACTAGGGAGATCGGTCTTGTCCACGAGAATGATTTATCCACTTAAAATTTGTAGGCAATGTTTTTTCTATCACTTCTCCTGCAGGAAATGAAGAGAATGTGGCCTAATATTTGATGTGATGCACACAGGTGAAAAGTAGGTTGGTGAGGCCATATGAAGATGGACAACTCACATACCAAAACGGTGACATGGTTGTGATGGGCCATTTTTTTGAAAAGGTTAAAAAATAGACTAATCACATCATTTGTATAGAGTTCATGCTTGAATATATATCTTGTCAATACAATAATCTAGTCATAGCATCTCAGATGAACATCCACAAATTACAATATACACATGAACATCCAAAAACTAAAATAATAAGAATCCATAAACTAAAATAATGTTCATGCATCCTTAAACTGTCCATGTATGATTTTTTTTTTTTAACATCACATGTGAATGTGCCCCATTAAATGGGCCTAAAAATATACAAACTATCTATGATCCAGTCTAGAAGTATTCCTTCTAGATATCTTATGTGTGTTTTGATGCACATAGTTATGAGAAAATTAAATCGTTGACAGTCACTATGGGACTTATAAAGAAAAACTAATTCTCAATGTTTTCAAGTATTTTGATGCAACAAAAATAACAAAAGTATTGTTACACAAGAACCATGTTGGAAATAGCAACAAGAAATGCTAAAAATAGAAATGTTAAAAATAGCATTTCTATAAATAACATTTTAGGTACCAGTGTTGGACATAGAAACAAGGAATGAAAAATGGAAGTGCTAAAAATAGTATTGCTATAAATAGCATTTCAGGATAGATTCCAATTTTAGTTAGTCCCTAAACTAAAATTGAGAAGTAAAATTCGAATTTGATTTTAGCAGTTGTTTGTAAAATAATTAATTAATTCATCTTGAGTTAATTAGTTGTAGAAAATCAAACATGAAGTCTATGTGAAGACATGCAATAGTTTCTCCATTGATTGAGGAAGTTATCCCCTGATTAAAGGAGATCAGGATGAGTTGTACTTTGAGTTGTAATTAGTTAGCTCAGTTAACTAAGTTAAGTCCAGTTAGATTAGTTCATATAGTTTGTTGATTTAAATGTGAGTTCAGTTAGTTAATGCATGCATGCATGTAACTGCTGCACTTCAGATAACTAAATATTCTCTCATAAATAACTCATGCATGTCAGTTCAGTGAGAGACCTAGTTGAGATTAGAGGAAGGGACAATGTACTATCACTTGCAGGATTTTTCCTGTATAGGAAACCTATCCATGCAGAAGGAATTATCTCCTTCAGGATTGCACAATTACATCTGAGTTTAGTGAGCAGTGTGAGAAGTAAATTCACACAGGTGGCAGCATTGGATCCTCGGAGAAACTGCAAAAGGAAAAAGGAGGCTTGGAGGGCAGAGGAGAAGGTTTGTGAGAAGCATTTGACTGTCTATGAGCAGTAGAGGGATTGTACTGAGAGATGGATAGCTTGTGAGCTAAAGCTTTGTGTAATCCTCACATATTTTCACTTGTATGATAATACAATGATCATGGTTTTTAGTTGAGGCTTTCCCCAAAGTATTCTTCTGTGTTCATGTGTGATTGCTTTCTAATTCTTTGTTATACTTGTTCTATTTGATCTTGCTCAAAATCGATTGATTTTCTGCAAAGTTTGATAGTAGAAGTAGATCAAGTATTTTGCTTTAGTACATTGCATTATCAATTTGATCTATAGTGAGAATTTCTACATGGTATTCGAGCAAAGGTGATCAAAGTGAAGAACAATATACAAGAAGGGAGAAGTTCGAAGTTTGAGGTCCCTGAATATAGAAATTGAGTTCTTATCACATCTCAATTTCACCAATGGCGTTCAATGGCGTTCATAAATGGAAGTAGTATTAGAGGACAACAGTCTAAAGGACTTCATTGATCAAGAAGTCCCAAAGCTAGCAGCAACTAATGCTATAGAAATGGTGGAATGGAAGAAATGTGTGGCTAGAGTGAGGAGAATCCTTCTCGAGGGAGTTTGAGATCGCATAGTCTCGAGTCTCCATGGGAAGGAGACACCATTTTCGATGTGGAAAACATTGAAAGATCTATATCAGAAAAACAATGATCAGAGGAAGCTAGCGCTAAAAGACAAGCTTCAAAAAATCAAGTGTGAGAAGAGCGACACGATCTCTACATATCTGACCAAGCTCACCACCTACAGGAATGAGCTTGGAAGTGTAGGGATCATGAATTTCGACGATGACATGGTGAGTATTACTCTTCTCGGTCTTCCTAAGAGTTGGCATAATTACCAAGGCTCGGTAAATGGAAGAGAGAAACTGTCAGATTGGGAACGAATTTGGTCAGATTTGATGCATGAGAAGATAAGAAGAAGCAACAGAGATGGTTCTTCATCCAAGGAGGATGAAAAAAATTTGCACTTAGCGAGTAAGGTGAAGAAAGGGAAGGAGAAGGTGTTAGGCCCCTATACTAGTAGTGTAACCCCTTATTATTATTAGTACAACCCTCTTACTATATTGATGTACCCATGCACTACCCATATTGTTACTATTGTGCCCCATAGAAGCCCACTATTGTTATTATTGTGCCCTTACATTATTATTGTTATAGGCTCTAATTATATAATGACCCCTTAGACTCCTATATATAGAGAGGAGGTCTTTTCATTTGTAACATCCAAGAATTGTTCATTTATGTAATATAAAGGAGGTTTCCCCCTCGAAGAGGCTGAATTCTAAGGCATTGATCTATCTTTTCTATCTTTTCTTGAGCTGGTTTTATAACAGAAGGTTTCTCATCCCAAATCGAATTATTCCCATGGCGGGAAGAAGTTTGACAAATCGAAAGTGCAATGCTTTCATTGTCATGAGGTGGGTCATTTTGCAACAAATTTCCCATTGAAGAAATCCAAGATGGGATCCAAGGAAGGATCTAAAGGTGAGGCATTGGCCTTACAGTTCAAGTTGGATTTCACACTCTTCTCATGCATGATTTCATCCATGGTGGGATGTGGTTGGTTTCTTGATAGTGGAGCTTCTTTCCACATGACCAGCGACAAGAGTTTGTTCAATACCTTGGAGGAGAAAGATCTCCAGATACTCAGAACGATGGGTAATGATGAAAAGTATAGTGTCTCATGTGTAGGCATGGTTGTTTTTCAGAGGGAGCATGGAGTTCACATTACCTTGACCGATGTCAAGTATGTACCAGGACTAAGGAAAAATTTGGTGTCGATCGCAATGTTGGAAGACAAAGGCTATGATGTAGTCTTCAGTAAGGGAAAGGTTTTCTTTCGACACATCACCATTAGACAGGTGAAGCAGATCAATTCACAAGTCAAGAACCTGTATGCTCTTAAGGTTCAAGATGCATGCAAAGCCTTAAGGATCAAGGCAATTGATGGAGACTTTGTGCTTGAGAGGGAAAGTACATTTCCTCTCAACATGCAATGCCAGAAGAAGTCTCAGACAATTGTGGAGGAGCCACAATTTGTGAAGTAGCTTTAGGAGGTTGTGGAGTAGCTACAACTAGAGAAGCTGAGAGGAGATCGAGTGGAGGCATCCACTCATGCAGAGATCTCCAATAGGGGGAAATTTTGAGCCAAGTGGGTAGAGGGATCACATGCATCCATACCTCTAGGTTGGAGGTGGGGTGACGTGGAGTGACAGTCCTAAGAAGGTTGGAATAGGGGCAGGATCATTGAGGTACCTAACCTCTTTGATTAGACCTTGTCACGGGAGCCCCAATGAGGAGTAGCAGGACCAACTGAGTGGGTAGAGACATACCCGGATGGAGCGACAGAGAGAGCTACAGTGCAGGAATCCCAAGTCAGTGTAGAGCTAGTAGGCTATAACAATGCGAGAGGCATAGGAGTGTTGCACCAGTGTAGGATGGAATAGAGAGGTGTGCAATGGTGCAAGATGCATGGAGTGTTGTAGCAGCTCAGAGGTCATAGAGGGAGCACTTGTCAGCGGCAGAGAGAGCTTCATCATGAGAGGGTGTTTCTAGCCCAACAGGGAGGTTAGTTGGGAGATTTTTTTGTTTCTAGAGTTGCTGAAGCAATAACACTAGGGAGAAGTGTTGCATGCAGAACATTCCAAAAGTTTAGGATCGGGTTCGAGTTGAATATCTTTCTTGTTGAGAGGGAGTGTTAGAAATAACAACAAGAAATGCTAAAAATAGAATTGCTATAAATAGAATTTCAGGTACTAGTGTTGGACATAACAACAAGGAATGAAAAATGGAAGTGCTAAAAATAGCATTGCTATAAATAACATTTTAGGATAGATTCCAATTTTAGTTAGTCCTTGAACTAAAATTGAGAAGTAAAATTCAAATTTGATCTTAGCAGTTGTTTGTAAAATAATTAATTAATTCATCTTGAGTTAATTAGTTGTAGAAAATCAAACATGAAGTCTACATGAAGACATGTAATAGTTTCTCCATTGATTGAGGAAGTTATCCCTTGATTAAGGGAGATCAGGATGAGTTGTACTTTGAGTTGTAATTAGTTAGCTCAGTTAACTGAGTTAAGTCTAGTTAGATAAGTTCAAATAGTTTGTTGAACTAATGGTGAGTTCAGTTAGTTAATGCATGCATGCATGTAACTACTGCACTTCAGATAACTGAATATTCTCTCAAAAATAACTCATGCATGCCAGTTCAGTCAGAGACCCAGTTAAGATTAGAGGAAGGGATAGTGTACTATCAGTTGGAGGATTTTTCCTATATAGGAAACTCATCCATGCAGAAGGAATTATCTCCTTTAGGATTGCGTAGTTACTTCTGAGTTTAGTGAGTAGTGTGAGAGGTAAATTCACACAAGTGGCAGAATTGGACCCTAGAGAAACTGTGCGAGGAAATAGGAGGCTTGGAAGGTAGAGGAGAAGGTTTGTGAGAAGCCTTTGAATGTCTATGAGTAGCAGAGGGATTGTACTGAGAGATGGACAGCTTGTGAGCTAAAGCTTTGTGTAATCCTGACATATTTCCACTTGTATGAGAAGACAAAGATCGGGGTTTTTAGCTGAGGCTTTCCCTAGAGTATTCTTCTGTGTTCATGTGTGATTTATTTCTCATTCTCTATTATATGTGTTCTATTTTATCTTGCTCAAAATCGACTAAGATTCCGTAAAGTTTGATAGTAGAAGTAGATCAAGTATTTTGCTTTAGTACATTGCATTATCAGTTTGATCTACAGTGAGAATTTCTACAAACCAATACTCATAGAATTTTAGTTGTCACACAAGAACCAACCATAAAAAATATATGTTGCGATTAAATGTATTTCATAGTACACTTTGCAAAAAGAATAAAATTGTCAATTCATATGATTATGCAATGTTAAAAGAGAATCAATACAAATCCAAAACTCATACAGAAGCAAATGTTTTTAAGAAGATCAACTTATGGTTAAGGGAATCAATGCAATAGTTGCATGAGGACATCCAACATCTTTAGTTGGGGGTATGTTGGGACTCCAAAATGTCATCCACTTTCACCTTCATTTCCATCATTTTACCCTCATTCCATAACTCTATAGCCCCATAACCATAGATTAAGTAACCATTTTCATCATTACATGGGTTTATTATTATTATTTTCTAAGTCATTGATTTTAAGTATTTTAAGTGAATTTGTGATTAAATATTAGGAAATTAACATATTTTCATAAATATCTAAAAGTGTTATGAGTTTTGTGATATTGTAGGTGATCTGAAATGCGATCTTAAATAAAGACTAAGGTATTACAAACTTATGTGCAGGAAATTCCTATATTACTTAGTGCAATGAATTGATAAGATTGCGAATAATATAGAAAATCAATGGTTATAAGACATAATAAAACACATATCAACACAACCAAATGATAAAAGAGTTCACCAGACTTCCTGGCTATATCTCCTGGTCCAAGCTTTCAGTGTGACTTCTATATTATGTCTTCAAAACAGAGATTACAATTGTGAGCTCAAACACTAATTCTCAACCTCTCTGGCTTTGCTCTGCTCAGCTTTCTCCACCTCTGCATGGTCCACTCCCTCTGGCTCTCTGTCTTTCGGGCTCTATCAACCTCTCTATTCCCTTGTGAACTAATGAACTCTCCCTCTATTCTATTCTATTCGTGTTTTTATAACACGATTTTGTTACATGATTACCTCTTATAGCGTGGCACAATTGTTCATAATAGAAATAGTTTGAATGAAAGGACTAATGAGTGTGGTGAACTCGATCATCCGGCCTTTCTTTGTAACAAAAATCTCGAAATAGCTCTTTTAGTTCAAACATAACAACACTTGGAAAGTACATTGGAAACACTTAAAATCCGACCGTGAAGCTTTGAGCTAGAACTCAAATTTCATAAAGCCTACCCTATTATCCTTTCAGGTCCACGCTGTCACAATGGTTAACGCTCCTTTGTATTGTTTGCCCTGCTATCACTCCAGGAAACTCTCCTAGGTTGTAGCTCAGAGATGCCTGGTAACATATAAATCTTCAATATTGTTCTCTAAGCTATTGGAATGGATTGGGGTTTGGATAAAGTCAGATGACTGTTTCAACTCTGTTTTCACTCCAAAGATGCATGAATTCCCTCAGCTCAACAAGGCTTTAGACCACTAATGCTCAATAGTTTATAGATTCAATGGATAGATGGATAATCCTGATTGTACCAACAGATGCATACGTAAACACATATGAATGGCTAGCTACAGAAAGTAAATGAAGCTTGCAAATATAATTTATCAATGCAGAGATAAGATGATAGTTATCTGGCATTAGACATAGAAGAAAACATGAATAACCTATTCAAGTGTATGCTTAGAACAGAGGAGGAGATGGCAATTGAACATGTAACAACAAAAGAAGCTTGTATTACTGGAATGAAGATGAGACGTTGGGAGGAAAAGTGTATCCACAATATCCAAAAGTTGAACCTCTATTTCTTCTAACTTTCAGCCATTTATAGGCTTTTTACAACGCTATCGGGCTCTTTGAGTCTCGAGATGTCTTAATCGATCCCCTCTGGCTTCTAACTGCTTGATGCCATAACTAGACAGACATGAGCCAAAGGTCTCTTTTCCTAACAAACACAATAATCAAATAATGTTAATTCCATCGTGCTGTCAGGTGGCTCGCACGGGCTGTGATGTTTCATGCTCATTTATGTTAGTTCGGCTGCATCATGTTGTTGTTTTTCCCCTTTCAGCCATGCCTTCCATTAATTCAGTTCAACTGTCTGACTTTCACAAACACTGACAAAGCCGACAACTTTCCTCCTCGGGTGACTAATGGGAAGTGGGGTATGGGGGCATATGGGCCGTTGGATGGGCTGGATCAACAGTCAAGATGTTGGTCCGACAGTGGAGGACAAACTGAGGTGGTCATGAACGAAGGTCGTTGGATGGGCTGGATCAACGGTTAGGATGTTGGTCGGGAAGTGGAGGAAGAATTGAGGTGATCATGAATGAAGGCCATTGGATCGGGAGAGATGGATGGAGGAGATTAAACACAGGAGGCCTGAAGTTGTGGTGGGAGCAGAATAAGTCCAAGCCATTAGATCTCAAATGAACAGATTAGACGACTATCGGGCGGAGGAGGTGCTCAAGAGATAATGCTCAGGAGCAGTTTCATTTGAGTGGAAATGGTTTCTCTCGAGCAGTCATCGGGTGGTAAGCAGTAAAAGGTCGGAGCCTTCCTGATGCCATTCATCATATGCTACGCAATAGTGAAGGAGAGAGAGGAAACCACCTTTATCGGGTGGGTATCCCTCTCGCTTGTTTCTCAGGCGATATGCGTGATAGCTATTAGATTTGGCGAGGGTGATCTAACGGTGAAGATTGATCGAGTACGTCTCATCAGTCAGGTGAAGTGTAGGCCGTCAGATCAGTGGGGAGATCGACGACGGGGGGACATGGAGGTACAGGATGTCCTTGAGAAATGTGCGAAGGGCACATATGGGTGGAAAGGTAAGGTTTTCGGGGGGTTTTTGCACATTAGTGCATGGGTTAATTTATGTAGGGCCAAGGTGAAAGTGGGTTTTTTATGATGTGAAGGATGGGTTAGGATATGAGCAGACGAGAATGGAAGTGGAAGAGTAAGGAAAGTGGGATGGTGGCCTATGTGGGAACCTCTCCATGATAGCAAAATAGACCGTTTCCATCATTTAGCCTTCAACATAGTAACACTGCACCTTAGGGCTAACATTGGCTCCTTCTGGGGATCAAAGCCTCCCTGTGAGGTTTCAAGAACTGTAGATCGCTGCCTTTCTAGTAACAACCAAAACAAACTTATCTCCTAGTGTTCCATTGGGCATGGAGTTTATTTGCATAAAAAAAAAAAAAAAACTGAAAAACTTATTACAATATTAAGGCCTTAAAGCCTCATATGAAGTAAAGTTGCAAAAACCACCCATTGCCTGGGCCATCAAAAAGACCTCCCCCCTCCAAATTGTGCAGAATGAAGGTATTGTTCATCTAATCTTGAGCAATGAAAAACGGTCCTATCCAAAAGGCATCAAATTTACCATGGTTGCCCTTCTTTTCCTTCAATGCATCCCATTTGAGGACCCAGTCACCAACTTGAAATTGTCCACCTTTGCTTTTCTATCAAAGGTTTCTTTGATCTTCTTTTGATGAATTCTTGATTTCTCAACCAATTGTTCTCTAATTTGCTATAATTCAACTAAGTTTCTCATTCTCCTCGCCATGCAATTCTCTTCATCCTGCTCTTCTTGCAAGAATTTGGCCACAGGGAGAATCAACTGGATAGGAAAAACAACATCAATGCCATAAACCAGCTTGAATAGAGAATTTTCTATGGACTTCTTGTTGGTAACCCAGTCAGCCGACAATGCAAACTTCAACTTGGAATCCCATCTCTTTTTGTTGTCCTCCAATAGCTTTTTGATTATCTTTACAAGGCTCTTGTTAGATGATTCTTACAGGTCATTGCTTTGAGGATAATATGAGGTAGAATGCACCAATTGAATGCCCATGGATTCACACATGTCTACCAATTCTTTTGCCTTAAATTCTAGTCCATCATTAGTGACTAGTTTGGTTGGGCAACCAAATTTAGTGAAAATATTCTCATTCAAGAATTTCATGACAACCTGATGATTAGCATTCTTTGTGGGTATAGCCTCAATCCACTTGGTGAAATAATCAATGGCTACCAAGATCCATTTATGTTGGCCACTGAAATGTGGATTAATCTCACCTATGAAGTCCAAGCCCCACTGCTGGAAGGGACCATTGGCATGTACTGGCTTCAACAATGGATATTTTAGCTGTTGTCTTCCTACAAACCTCTGGCATTTGTCAAAAGACCTCACAAAAGAAAACACATCAGAGAACAGAGTAGGCCAATAATGCCCAGCTCTTAGGATCTTGTGGGCTATGGTTTTCAAATGATGATGTCCTCCACAGATGCTAGAATGGAACTAGTGTATGACTTCCAGAGATTGTCCCTTGTCTGAGCTTAATGGCCCGATCTTGACTTGAGCTAAGCCTTGGAGGGACTTCTAGCTTCTACAAAAAATGAACTATATTGGAATACCATTCACAAGTGGCTAGATTTTTAGCCAAAGACTGATTTTGCTCTTGCTCTTCTGTTGCTTCCTCTATCTGCTCACCACGTGAATTTGAACCCATGCAATTTATGTCTAGCAAACCACAATTTTCCTCAACCATGAGCTTAGCCAAGCCCTGTCCTTTGACCAACTTGGTGGGATTCACCTTTATGTTGAACTCTATGAATTTTGCAATCCATTTAGCTCTCTTTGCATCAATATCTGGCTGAATCAGGACATCTTTTACTGATGCTGAAGGTACATACACAACCACTTTGGAATGTAGAATATAAATTCTGAATTCCTTTAAAGATTTTATGAGAGCACAAGCTTGTTTTTCAATAAGGTCATACCTTTGTTCAACATCCCTTAGAGTTTTGCTGAAAAAGGCCACAGGGTGCTCTACACCTTCATTATTTTTCTATAATAGAACTGCTGCAAGTGTATCATAAGAGGCAAAAGAGAAGATATAAAACTCCTTGGTGTAATCTGGACTGATTAGAGTGGGAGCTTCCATGATAGCTTGTTTGATGGCTTCAAAAGATCTTTTTGCAGCATCTGTCCATTTTATTTCTGATCCTTTCTTCAGCATGGAGGTGATGTGCTTCACTAGCTCTGTAAAGTTTGGAATGAACCTCCTGACAAAGTTAATCTTACCCAGGAAAGATTGAATGTCCCTTCTTGACCTTGGGATGGACAATGTCTGAATTGCTTGAACTCTTGCTAGATAGATCTCCACACCTTCAGTAGAAAAAATATGTCCCAGAAGTTTGCCTTCTTCTAGGGCAAACTATGACTTCTTCAGGTTCACAAAAATCCCAAACTATCTGCACTTTAAGAACACCTTCTTCAAATGCTGCAAATTGTCCTTGTGACCGCTCGAAAAGACTGTTATGTCATCAAGGTAAACAAGGAAAAACTTTTCCTTCTCTCCCACAAAGGCTATGTCCATGGCCCTCTGAAAAGTAGCCCCAACATTCATCAGTCCAAAAGGCATCTTGGAGTACATGAAAGTGCCCCAAGGAGTAGTGAAGGCGATATTTTCCTGATCTTCTGGATGTATAGAAATCTGATTGTAACCTGAAAATGCATCTAAGAAAGGCATGACTCTAGCCCCTGAAACTTTTTGTAGCAAGTGTTCCATCTTAGGCAGGGGTAGTTTTCTTTTCTAGAGCATTTGTTTAGATTCCTAAAGTCAACACAAAGTTTGATTTCTATATTCTTCTTTCTCACTACCACAAGGTTAGCTATCTACTTTGAATACCTTACGGGAACTATGATCTTGGCATCCAACAGCTTCTTGATTTCGTTTTCAATCAAAGGCAATAAGAGAGAGCTAATAGGTCTTAATTTCTTCTTGAAAGGGATGGTGTTCTTCTCCAGTGGAATATTATGCTGAATGATGTTTGTGTCATAGTTCTTAATATCACTGTACTCCCAAGCAAAAATATTAGAAAATTGTTTCATCAGGGTGCAATACTCATAAATTTGGGTAGAAGACAAGTGGGATAGATTTATGTACTCTGGATGGTCTGGAATTCCTACATTATGTTTATGAACTATAGACTCATTTTCTTTTTTGGCAGGCTTATAGGGTATGTCATTATGATAAAAAAACTTCTCTAGGGGCACTAATCCTTTGGGTATATGGTTACTAGGTAGCTGGATAATGTTATCTTGACCAATTCCGTCCTTTAGCTTGAATTGGTTGCATTCTTCAATGGTTTCATTTTCTTGGTCAATGTGCATTTCAGAAAATTCATCAATGACTTGTAAAAACCTATTAATTTCATTGTCATCTTCAAAAACTTTCCAATATTTGACATTGTCAGGCAAAGATGGTCTATATTTCACCTGAACTTCATAAGTCAATTTAGGAGGCAGAGGAGGGATAAATGTGCTAGCAGACACAATAAGGGAATCAAGAAGCTGGTTCTTCATTCTAGGGATGTAAGAAATGATAAAATCATTAAAAGAACCCTTGAGGTTCCATACCTCATCTCTGTATGATTTCAGCTTTGGATGCTTTTCTTGGAAAGTTTGGTTCACCTGCTGAATGATAAGGTCTGCATCTCCAAACACCTTCAATGCTTTGATGCCCATTTCTTTAGCAACGTTTAAGCCCAATATCCAAAATTCGTACTCCGCTATGTTATTTGTGACCTAAAAATTTGACTTGAAAGATAAATGAATGCATTATTGTGTGGGGGATACAATGAATACACCTTCCCCTGCAGCTTCCTTAGAGAAAGCTCCATCAAAGAGCATGTCCCAAATTTGTGGGCCTTCTTCTATGACCTGGAAAATTGGTTTCCCAAGTTGCATGGAGGCCAACTAGGATTCTTCAATCTGAATAATATAGGCTCCAAAACCAGTGTCGATAGCATAGATGGGATGATTAGTGGGATTCTTTTCATCACTGATGATATAAGTCCACTGAGCTTCTCTGTATAATCTCCTACTCTCACCTCCAAAAACTAGGACAGTAGCATATGATAGATCATTTTGCAATGTTCTGCCTAATCTCTTGATCCAACCTCTAGAAATCAACATGCCAAACTTTGGGGGCACATCTGCTACCACAATATCCATCATCATGCTCTTCATAGGTAGCTGAGACAAGGTGATGGCTAGGTCTTTGATTAATCCCAAGAATTTCACTTTTATAGAGTCAAAATAAAACAGGTCATGATAAGGCTTGGTAATGTCAAGACCCAACTCATCCATGACAACCTTGGGCATTAGATTATGGCTGGCTCCTGTGTCCATAAGGTAGTTGTGAAGGATTTTTGTCATGAATAGTCAAAGAGACATAGAGTGATGAGGAGCTGTCATCATAATATTCAATCATTGGGCTGAGAACAACAATTGGTTTGTCATCTTGCAGATTTACATAGTCAATGGAGGCTTGGATGGCATTAGTATCAAGGGCCTCGAGGATAGATCTCTTGAAGGACTCATTATTCACTAGTTAAATCAGAGGTATATGTATTCTTAGCTTCTAAATTTCTGATTGAAAACTGAAAGGATAATGAGACTTGTCAAGGCCTCTTACCTCATGAGCTAGAGCTTTAAGGATGATGGGATCAACTTCCGGTCATTTTTGCTTATTAGATTTTTGTATTGCAGGGAAAACAAATTTTTGAACAGGATTTTCCTTGACATTATTCATCTTCAACCTCACATCATATTTGTGTCAATCATCAGTTTGCAGGACAACTTCACCATCCCACTCTTGGCTGTTCTGGTCATTGAATAATGACTTTTCATAGGCAGTTAAGGCAAAAAAAGAGGCACTACCTTTGTCTTCCATATAATGGATCTCATCATCTTCATCAAACTGCTCTTCTTCCATGACTACATTTTGAATAGGGGTCTTCACCCTTTGGTCTTCATTGGCATCTTTGCTTCTTTGTAGAATCTGCAACTACTCATTAGCTCTTCTATATGGATTAAAATTTCTAGGAGCAAAGGTATTAGGAACTCTTCCTTTCCCAGGGTGCTGCTCAACCTTTAATTTGGAGATTTAAAAGGCTAATGACTCTATCATCTTGGTCATTTTATCTATCTTGGTATCTGAAGATGATGAAGATTCGCCCCTCTGTCTCCTTCTATCAACATTCCCCTTGAGCTTCTCTATAGCCATGATGTTTGATTCTACTTCCAAGGCTGCATCCTGCATATTAGCCAAGGTGGCACATCGCCTCTCGCTCAATAGTAAACAGAAGTTAGAGTCAAATTCACTGGCATAGGTGAGTTTAGCACAAGTAGTGGTGGGATTTACTTTGGCTAGTATCATGCTATACATGTGGTTAAGACTGTTATTAAAATCAGACAACAACTCACCATTTTCCATCTTTAAGTTGTCTAACTCGGTGTGGTAGTAGAGTAGATCCTTCTTATCCCCCAATGCTTTAGGAATACAACATCTAAAGCCTCAATATCTACTATAGACCTTGGGGTCAGTTCTCTGAACCATTTTCTAGCCTCTCCATCTAGGTTTTGGACAAAGACTCTCATCCATACATCATCTTCACTAATGTTTAGGTTATCAGCATAACTATAAAATGATTCAAGATGTTCCTTAGCTATAACACCTTCAGCATGTTACACAAAAAATTGTCACCATGACTTTCTACAGTTTGTGTGAGTCCATCAACACTCATACATACCTCCTTTGCAAGTCTTAAACCTCAGCGCTTCATGTCAAGCCTTGAAAATGGGAGAATGAACTTAAAAATATCTCAAATCCTGGTTTCACACTTTCTCCTAGCATTGCCTGTAGTGCCGCACCCAATGGTCATGTTTCCTGCGAACCTGACCGCTCTGTCTGTTGAGTAATGGGTGCGAACCCCTGTAAAAGTTAAAAAGGCACGAGTTCATTCTTAAAAACTCATCTTGGGTCACTTCTAGATACTTCTAGAAGGAATATTTCACTGGCAAGTCCGCTCCACCTTGGTTCATCCATTCCATAACTAAGGGAGCTAACTCCATGATATGAGGTGCTTATCCCATTGAAGGAGGAACTTATCACTTCAATGGTGGACCTGCAACTTCCTCCATTTTCACTATAAATTCAGGCATTGGGCTAGTTGTAGGGAAGGTTGAAAGATGAAGATTCTTGAGGGTAAATGCTGCTGGAAATTAGACTTCCTTTTTGAGATTGTGACAGGAGAGATCACATACCTTTCATTTCATTTGGGAAGTGAGTGAGGCTTGTCAAAGTAGAGGAGACTCCTGCTGGACCCTGGAAAGAGCTTGTGCAACATCAAGGCAAAGGTTGTAAGGTTCTTTTATTCATAAAGTTAATACAATCAAGTTTGTTTTTTCTCAATGAACTATCTCTAATGGTTTATTTTATGAGCTCCTTGATCTTCATAATGAACATGTTTTATTATAATATCTTTGCAGGTGTTCTTTGATGTGTGTTTGTTTGTGTATGCAGGTTACCAAAGAGGAATTGCTTGAAGCTGTTGAAACCAAGCTACCACAAACAAGGGTTGGACCGAGGTGGGGTCTGTTACACCTCTTAGTTTTCATTTATGAATTGAAACATGTTTAGAGAAAAGTAGATTTGTTTGTGCTCCTTGTTGCTAGATATCATTCGATACTAGGGAGATCAGTCTTGTCCGCAAGAACAATTTATCCGGCCAACAAATTGGCGACTCCACTGGTAGATTGTAGAGAGTAATCATGAGCATAGTTCCTTGTCTTTTGTCAAGCTCATTAAAAAATGAAATAAGGATAGGTTATATAGGTATATTGTAGAGAGTAGTCATGAGCATAGTTCCTTTTCTTGTGTCAAGCTCGTTAAAAAATGAAACAAGGGGTTTCAAGGAAAGTTCCTGTTACTGAGTCAACCTCATTAAAAAATGAATCAGGTATGAGTATAGTTCTTTTCCTGTGTCAACCTTGTCGTGGAGGTAAATCCCCTCTGCGGACAGAGGTGATCCCACTAGCCTAAATGGGGTCTAGCAACAATCAAACAACACTAACACGCAGGTTCCTAATTGCAAATTAAAGACCGATGATGAGGGCCGACCTTGAATCCAACGCTAGTAGTTGTAGAAGAGTCGTCGCTCTCGTTCTTTCACTCCAGCTGGTCACAATCCCCACAATCCTCATGAACGGACACCTGCACACGCAAAGAATGACACAAATACAAGCATAAAATCCAAGAGATGCAACTATATATCAGTCAGAAAGGATATAACTCAAACATCATCATAAAGACAATAAGAGTGGAACCATAGTGATAGTCATCTATTATTATTGATAAACAAAGAAGAATACAACCAAGTTTTGACATCAAATCCTCCTTTGGCTGGGTGATCAGCAACACATGCCTTGCAAAACTTGTTGGGAATGGGGAACAAGCCTCTCTCTCCTTGGTTACTTGGAAAAGGATCTCCTCATTAAAGATGTAGCCTTATTGGGATGAAGAAGGTCTCTTGTAGCATGAGCTTAGCAATTCTCAGACTTTGGGACTTAGAATTTGGAGCTTGAAGAGTAGAATTACTAACTAGCTTACCAAAGGCAAAAGGACAAGCTTATATAGAGAGAGGAGAAGGAGATAGGATCATCCACAAGATTCATGGGATTGGCCTTATCATTACGAAGCTTCCATGAGAGGTGGATAACTACTTCCCTCCTATGGAGATTTGAAGCCCAATTGAACTAACTCAAACTGGAATCAGTTCATGAATAGGTTAGGAAGAACCTTCGCAAGTTGGTTTGTTAAAAACTTTACCCAACTAGGTTGGTGCGATTGCGACTCTGAGACAAAGCGCCAGTTGGTGCGCCCTCTTTGGAGGATTTCCCCCATTGGTGTGAGTGATACACTGTGGAACAACGCCAATGGAAAAAGGGCTACTTTTATGGGTATTTTGTAGAAGGTGTCTTCAGGGTATATGAAGTACATACTCAAGGGGATATAATGCAAGTGTTTTCAGGTTATGTCACTTCTCACAGGTCCCGGAATAAATCATCCAATGTGCAGGAGAAGGGGTAATAGGGATGGTGACAAATTACTGTGTAACAGATGCCCCCTAAAGCATGAGGCCCGAGAGAGAGAGGGGTGAAATGCTTTACAAGAACATGGTCAACTAAAGACAAGGTTGTCAGAGAACCTGCATGAAGAAGTACAACTGATATCTCAAGTACATGATGTATGTGGTATGGGCGTAGCCATCCATAGTAGAGTACATACAAATCTGGATCCAAGATATGGACGCACCATCCAGTAAGGATCGATAAATAGACTCAGGCATGGTCGCAACCATCCACTGAATGAGTCATGTAATGATCACAATAATCCACAAAATCACAACCTAGATCTCAACAGACAAAATCCAGGGTCTTCCGCTCCATCTCCACCCAGACGAAGTACAAGTTCAAGCATGCGAATATGGGAGTCGAACTCGAACATGCAAGAACATCATCTAATTACCAGTCAATGATGAAAACTGTTAACAGACGTAAGAGGTACCGCCAATAATGACAATGGTCCTCAAGGTACTATAGGTACAATCTACGGCGTTCGAATCAGTGAGCCAGCGTCGAACACCCGTAGAATCATTCGATCGGAGGCCAATGATGAAAACCTCGCGTCGAACACGAAGAACCTGCCATTGAGGCATGCAGGCTCCAAGGCACCTGAAGGGAGTCTTTAAGTCAACTTCCTGGGTAATGAGCTGAAGTCGACAGGAAGAGACCTTGATAGAAGGTGGGCCATAATGTTTCCCACATCATTGACATGAGACAGATAAGGATAAGATGTTTTGTGTGAGGTATCAAAGGGAGGTTGAGTATTATGTAGAGGTCAAATTCTCTTGAACATATCAAAAGCACGACATTGGACTTGGCAGTATTTGACATCAAATGATCAGGGGTCATGTTGACAGGGTAATGAGTAGATGAGAGGTCAAACAGGATAACCCAAACCCACAGAGGCAAGTGTAAAAACAAGATGAGATGTCCCCACCCAGACACGAATGCAAACAAGTGCCATATTCAAGAGCGACATACTGCCGACATGACAATAATTCTGGTTCCTTTTTCCCCACCATTTCTGGCGTGTACCCCGCTTATTTTTGGATGAAAAGCTTGACGGGGATAGCATATCTTGGGCGGTGTCATTTCAACGGAATCCAATGTCATTAAGGTTTTAACGAGTCTGAAAAAGGAAGAACTCGACGTCTTTTCATGTTTAGAGAGTTTGAAAAGATGGCAGAAAAGTAAACTCCAGGGGTGTTCTTTTTCGTAAAATTGTGTCTCTCGATCCTGAAAAAGTATAAAACAATGCTCGAAAGAACCACCCGACCATTAAGATCGAGGAGTACTTTTCATGAATAGTGATTTCGATCTGAAAAAGTAAAAAAGTGATTGAAACCACATCACTTTGTAACCGTTAACGAACCTGAAATGACAAAGGTCCGACAATCTTTTCGTCTTTACACGGTTGGAAAAGAGTTTAAAGATGATCGCCTCTCATTCACATTTAACGAGTTGAGAGGACCAACTCGGCATTATTTTCACGTTTAGAGAGTCAGAAAATAGCAAAAAGATGACTCCACAGTGACTTTTTCGTGGATTTACCGAGTCTGAAAAAGTATAAAATACAACTCGTTTCGTCGCCTAAGTCGTACAAACACCTGTCGCTGCACAAGAAACCAGTGTAAAATCCATTTTCGACACAAATATATATGAAAATATTCATAAAATGACTTTTGAAACCTATTTGGGGGTCAAAAAGTTATAAAATGGGTGAAAATGGTAAAAACAAGAAATTACTTTTCACTTTTACCTTTTGAGAGCGACATTAGGGCTTTTAGTGAGTGACGATTGCGACAAATCCAGTTGACCATTCGGAGCGCCATCAGTGTCAGGTAAGAGGTCTCTTTCTTTACTCCATTTCTATCTGTTTCAATTTTGTTTTAAATTTCTTTTTCATCCCCTATAGGGGGGATTTAAAAAATAAGGGTTGCGCCCATTAGTGCGGGTTTCAGGCACGTACCCGTGTCAATGGAGCAGCTTTCCCTAAGGGCTCGCACCAATGGCCGTGCGGGTTTTTTGTTCAATTTTTAACAAATTCAAACCGATTGCTCTATATTTTAAAGTGACACAAGGATCTAACTTGATGTTTTGGGCTTGTGTTTGCAGGGAAATACGCGAAAATGGTAATCGTATGGAAGGAACGAGAACATGACCAAGTAGACACATTGGCCTTAGCAGATGAGGACTACATGGAGGCTCTCAGAGCTTGTGGGCTCAATAAATAATTCCTGCTGTCCTATTTGCGAGCTTAGCCAGAGCTCTTGCAGTACCTGATCAGCCTATGGGATGTACAGGAACATGTGTTCTGGATACAAGACCAAGTATTGGAATTAGATGTATCTGATGTCTACTTCCTTATTGGATTATCGCGACGAGGGCCGATGCCTCGACTGACTAGTAGCAGGCCATCTGGAGAGAAGATGGATGAGGTGAAGGCCCGAGTTTGCCCAGGGGCAAGATACGGGTCGGGCGGCTCAAAAGTGGATATCCCCACTATCTCGGACCTGACACTCAGAGCATTGTGGCTCACCATCACACGAGTTGCGGGGGCACAGGCACCCCACGAAGCTACGAAGAATCACTTGATCTTGGCGACAGAGTGCCTTAGCCCGACAGTCTTCAATTGGGCATCAGCGGTGATGACCAATATGAAGAGGCAGCTGACAAAGGCCAAGCAGGGCAAGCTGCAATAGTTCGGGTATGACTCTATCTTGGTGATGTTCTTCTTAGAGCATGTGCCAAGCTTCCAGGGCCAAGGGACCTTTGTTCCTGATCTGGCACCTCGAGAGCTGAGGATGGCTCGATGGGCGGCATTGATGCCGAGGGGTGGTGGCGGTCAGCAGATGTCTTTTAGACCTGAGCTTTTCAGGTGGCTTCGCCACCAATTGATTGTGGTGGAGGATTGGCTGTGTTCACTTTGCTTCTCAACAAGTGCTTTATATTGATAGAAGCGCTCAAACACTTCACTTTTCTATTTTAAGAAGTAGAACCATGTATTCCTTGTGTAATCATATATGAATGTTAAGAAATAATAACTTCCACTAGTTGATGGTGTCTGCATTGGTCCACATAAATTTGAATGGACAATCTCCAAGGGTGTCATTGCCCTTATTAACATTCCTACTAGAAATGATTCTCTATGTTGTTTGCCCAAGATTCATCCCTTACATAAGCTATATGATTTTTCTAAGAGTGTAAATCCCTTCACCATTCCTTTATTATGTAGAAAATTTAAACCTCCAAAACTAAGATGACCAAATATTAAATGCCATAACCAGTTTTCATCTTTGACCTCTACTTGAAGATTTGTTTGTTTAACAATAATTGTTTGAGTAACAACAATTGTTTGGGTAACAACATCTAACTTTATTTTGTCTTGTGAATTCATTTACGGATGTGATTTTGCACCTTCTTCCTTCAAATTTGGTTTTATATTGAGGGAAAACATTCTATTGCTTTTCATTTTCACTTGTGCAATCAACTTCTAGCTTGGACATTTATCCAATATTGTGCATTCACTTTTTTTTTTTTAAAACGACATCATAGCCCTTTTTCATGAGATATCTAATGCATATGATATCGTGCTTTAATCCTGGAACAAAATAGACATAAGAAATATATTTCTTCTCCCCATTCTTTGTTATAATTTTGACTCTTCCCTTTCCCATGAAAGACAATTTATTATTAGTCCCTAATGTCACTTCAAATTCCACACTTTCATCTAGATTGGAAAACATTTCTATGTTCCCTGTCATGTAGTTGTTGCACCTTGAATCTAAAAACCACACATTTTTCTTCTTCTCTTATGCTACATTACAAGGTAAAAGCATGCTCTCTCGGTTTTGATTTTCCTTTGTGAAACTTCCATTTGGTTTGTTACTAAGATCATGTTGCTTCTTCCTACATTCATTTTCACAATTTCCATACTTCTTACAATAATGACATTGAACTTGAGATTTATCATACCTCTAACCTTGTGCTTAGTTTTGAATTGGACCTTGACTTGTATTTTTGATTGCTACCTCTTCCACTTGAGCTTGAAGGGATGCCTCTTCCACCTTTGCGTGGAATTATTCCTTTTCCTCTACCTCTACCTTAACCAATGGAAAATTGTGTCTTGGAGGCATGCTCCAATGAGGAGTTTGTTTCTCTATTCAATCTGTGTTCATGAGAAATCAGTGATGCATGAATATCATCCACAAATAATTGTGAGACATCCTTTGTCTCTTCTATAGCCACAATAATAACATTAAATATTGATGGAAAACTCCCTAAAATTTTCTCAACTATCCTCCTATATTCAAGTGTCTCACCATGAGACCTGATTTGAGTAACTAGTCCAATAAATTGTGTAAAAATTGAGTCTGTATTCCAAGAATCCTTCATCTAAATTGTCTCAAAATATCTTCTTAATATTTGTAACTTGATTGTATTTACTGTTTCCATGCCTTGATAGGCTATTTGGAGAATATCCCATGCTTGCTTGGACTTTGTTGTTGTGGCAATTCTTGGAAATATGCTCTCATGCATAGCTTGAAATATGTAGAAGAGGGATTTTGAATCCTTCTTCCTATTTTCTCTCAATAAACCATTTTCTTCTTGTGACAAAGCATTGTATGTTGTTGCATCTGCTAGTTCTTGAAACCCACTCTCCACCAAATCCCAGATATCTTGAGAAGAAAACATAACCTTCATTGTAATATCCTAATAGTCATAATTTTTGCATTGAATTGCGGTATTTGTGGGTTGGTTAAGATTTTTCTTTATGTTGTTTCCATCTTTAACTATTAGAGAAAAAAAACCTTCTTGAACCTAGCTCTGATACCACTTGAAATAAACAGAGCAGAGTGCTTTGAAACCACTAATTGTATTTGAGGGAGAGGGTAAAAGATAAGAAATTTTTTCTGTAGTAATAGCACACACAGTAACAATAGAGTAAAGCAAAGTAACAACACACTATAAATCACAGTAAAAACAAAGGACGCACAGTAAGACTAGAAACTGGAGCATGCAAACAAAATAATTTGTATTAAAATCTTATGGAAGAAAAAAACTATTATAAAGATAAACACTAAGACTTTAGCTCATTCACTATTGTGAAAGACATTTTTTTTACAAACTGTAACAACTTTATGTTTTGTGCTGTAACAGATTGCATCAACCTGTGAAACAACTCACTATAGTCCTTCCTTCTGGTCTACAGAGCTTCGATCCCTTGAGAAAGACTTCACTCAACTACACTAAAGCTTCACACACTACACAAAAGGCTTATGTTGTTACATTAATATAGAAAATATGGAAACTTCATAGGGTGTGTAGTCGATTTAACTTTTTCATGACAAGAGAAAAACATAAAGGAAAGTTATGGGTGGTTAGTCAAGTTATGGGTGTGCATTTTGGAAATGTAGTGTTGTGTACAAATGATGCTATGTACATGCTGGATATGCAGTGTTGTGTACATATGATGCTATGTACATGTTAGATATTTAGTGCTATGTACATGTGGTGTTGCGCACATGTTTTACATGTGGCACTATGTACATATGCTGTTGTGTTTATGTGGTGCTATGTACATGCTCTACAAGTGGTGCTATGTGCAGGTGGTGCTGTGTACATGTCGTGCATGTGGCATTGTGGACATGTGGTGTCCGATACCTATCGTGCACATGGTATTGTGTACATGTGGTATTGTGTACACATTGTACAATGGTTCCATGTACATGTGATGTTGTGCACACATCGTGCAAGTGGTGCAGTGTATAGGTGGTACTTTGTACATGTTGTACATATGGTACTGGTGTACGTGTGGTATTATGTGCATGTCGTACATGATGGGTTGTGGGCATGTGGTACTATGTATGTGTATTGTGTAGTTTCAATGTCGTGACATGCATACTTGTTGTGTTGTACTCTATGTAGTACATTTGTTGTGTTGTATGCCAGGTGTTACACAATAATTTGTCACCGTTTGTCACCGTCCCTATTACCCCTCTCCCGCATCTTGGAGGACACATTCCGAGACTTGTGAGAAGTGACAAGACTTGAAACCACTTGCATTATTCACCTCTAAACATGAGCTTCATATGCCCTTAAGACATCTCCTGCTCATTGCCCTTAAAAACAACACTTTTTGCATTAGCGCTGGTGCCCTGTGTTATGCCCGCGCCAATGGGGAAAATCCTATTGAAAGGGCGCGCCATTAGCGCTCTGTCCCAGAGTTGCAATTGCGCCAACCATTTTGGGCAAAGTTTTGAACTAATCAAACCTCCAAAGGTTCTGTCCAATTCATTCACCAAACTGACTCCAAGTTAAGTGAGGATGGTTTGGCTTCGAATCTCTTTGGATGGAAAGTAGTTTGCCACCATTCCATGGAAGTTTCCAAGTGATGAAGCCAAATCCATTATTGTGGGGATTGACCTTATCTCTTCCTTTTCCTCTATAAAAGCTTGTCTCCATGGCTTGAGCAAGCTAGTTCTGACTCTAGTGGCAATACTTGTGCTGAAAGGAAGATATCAAAAGATTGGAGTTGCAAGAAGCCTTCTTTGTATCCATAAGGCTTCCCCTAAGCAAGGAGACCTTGTCACTAAAGAGTGAGAGAGCTTGTCCCTCACCCCTTCAAGCTTTTGCAAGACTTGTGTCGCTGAGCACCCAACCAAAGGAGAACTTGACGTCAGGACTCTGGTTGTATTCTCCTTTGTTGATTATTAATAATAGATGACTATCATTATGGTTCCATTCTCGTTGTACTTGTAATGGTTGATGTTGAATTATATCCTTCCTGACTGATGTATAATTGCATATATTAGATTTCACGTTTGTGTTTGTGTTGTTCTCTTTGTGTGCAGGTGTCCATTCACGTAGATAGTGGAGGATCGTGACTGACCAAGGCAAAGGAACGTGGGCAACGTCTCTTCTACAAACTAAAGCGTTGGATGTCAAGTAGGTCTCCATTACCTACCTTTTATTTGCAATTAGGAACTTGCGTGATAGCATTGTTTGATTCTTGCTAGACCCATTCTGGGCTAGTAGGGATTGCCTCTATCCGTAGAGGGGATTTACCTCTCCAACACCAGGTGTAGGTACATGTATTGTGTGGAATTGTACATCGGGTATAGATGTCTGAGTTGTGTATGCATTTGGGGTGTCGTACATTGTGTGTGGATGCATGTCTTGTGATGTACATTGTGTACGTATACGTGTTGTGTTGTATTGTACACTAGGTGCAGGTGTATTTATTGTGATTTTGTACACTGGGTGTAGGTGTATGTGTTTTATGTTAGGGGTAGATGCATTTATTTCATGGTGTTCTATGCCATGTGTGGTTGTATGTGTGGGATGTACACTATGTGTGTGTGCACACAGTTGAGGAGAAGGCATTGGGTGTTTTTCTGGTATGGCAACCGATCTGGAGTGCGTATGGAATAATGACAACAGTAGAAGCTAAGGATCGATTAAAGGATAAATATCAGTATTTTATTTTAGTTTTATTATGCATGTGATTTATTATTCTAGTCTATAATTATTATATGTGATCTATGATTCTGGTTTATGATGGTTACATGTGATTTATGATGTTGATCTATGATGGTTGTATTTTGAGCTAACTAGATGTGATATGTTTATACATGATGTTTTGATCAGATAGTTAGTTTGACTTGTTGTGACAAGAAGAGAACAAAATTAAAAGTGTACCTTATTGATAGGCTACCAATGAGGTATGATTTGAGGTTATTTCAATTTATTTGAATCTAATGGAAATTATGTGATTGGAACAGGAATGCATGAACATTCCCAATTGGGTGGTTGAAATTGACTGCAAGAATTGGCAATAATAGAAAAATAAACTGGAACATGCAGTAGTATGCTAGTAAATCACTTCAGGAGTAGGGCCATTATGGGACATTTGTACCCAATATTATCCATTTATTTCCATGAGAATTCTATGAACGGTATGATAATTTTGAGGTAGGGGTACACCCTGGTTTAGTATCTTCTGATGAGAGGAAGTCTTGCCAAGGTATGGATTGCCCAGGATAAGGAATGCCAATAAAACTTGGATGGTGAGTGACTGCACATAAGGGGTGAACGAATTTCCCAAGGGATTGTGTAGCAGAGAAGGGAATGTTAGGGTTATATTTTTTTTGGTCATGATCATTTCCAGATGGAATCAAATGCACATTGGGAGTGCGCCCTGGAACAATGAGTCGGTAATTTTTCACTGAGAGGACAAGTAGTGTGGGGTTATAATGTTGGACACTAGATGTATACTTGAATTTATAGTGGATTTTGGACTTCCTGGGAAGGAGGTGAATCCTAGTATTACTTTGAGGGTTGACATGTGCACCTCTAAATTCCCTTGTTGTAGATGTAGACATCATATCCTTTTTGTTTGTTGATTGAGAAAACGTGCATCTGTGTATATGCGGTTATGGTAAATACCATAATGAGTTGTGTTAGAAAGCTCCGGTAAACGATATGTTTGTCATGTTTTGCTTTGAGCAGGTCTTTAATTGTAAATACAATAGTGGGCTAAGTTATAAAGATCCATGGGTAGTATGTTTTCTTTTCAACGATTTTGCTGAGGTCATGACGTGGCTTAAAACCAAGGATGGTGTTCCCCAAGGGGAAGGGTTCTGTAACAACCCTGGTGAAAATTTCATGTAATAAAGTAAAAAAAGGCAAAATAAGACCACGGGTAAGGGACACATTTTCCAAGCTGAATGTTGGGAAAAGATATCCTAGTTGGCATCACTGGATGTGTGTTTTGGCTAAGGAAAATTGGCAAAGGATGAGGAAAAGGCATTAAAAGGCAAAAAGACATTTTTAGCACATTTATTTGTTAAAATAAAGGAAATTAGGAGAAAAGGAAGGTGAAAGCTCACAACTTGCATGTGATGAGGAAATTGAAGGAAAATAATGGAAAATCAAGAAACTAAAGGTCTCATTAATAAAAAGGCTTCTAAGGATCAATTGGAAAGCTCTTGGCTCAACCTTTTTTCAGTTCAAGTTTGGAGCTCTCTCATTATTCTCTCTCTCTCTCAGACTCTTGGTAACTTAGATTTTTCTTGCAGCACTCTAGCTTTTGATCAAGGAAGGAAAAGAAAGCCAAGGGAAAGGAAGGAAAGCAAGGATCAAGGAAGAAGACCAGGATGAGGAAACTTCAGTATGAATACTTGCAGGTAACCTTTTTCATGTGTGATTTCCTAGTTGGTTCAGACATGCATGGATTTGCATATTGGTGTATGGTTCTCTTGCTATCGTTGGCATGGTTTTTCCGAGTTATGACATTGGTTTTCAACCTAGCCTTGCCTTTTTCTAGATTCCATGGTGTTGGGATGTTTATTTTAGTTTTTGAGCTTTGGTTTGTCGGATGGATTTTGGAACCCGAGACAGAGGTGGTATCAAGTTCCATTCCTAAAGGACTAGGAATCCCTTGACGAGTTTTGGCAGGATACATAGTAAAGCCTGAGGGAGAATTCTCAGTTTAGGGCCTAGTGATCCAGGTTTGGATTGTGGTAAAGCCTGAGAGACTAGTCTTGGTTTAGGGTCTAGTGATTCGGTTTGGATTAGGGTAAAGCCTAAGAGACAAGGAGATGGAAAATTCCTCAAGGATATTGATTATTCTGGGTTGCATTCCAAGTTTGGTTCAGTTGTGATCAGAGCACCGATTTTGGTGTGATCACGGTTTGATAAGAGTGAAGGTGGTTTAACCAATGGATTCCCTTGGTTACTCTTGTATTGGTTGTTCTATGAGATCCCACATTCATGCTTGGAATATGGCATGGGGGTGTCTGGCTGAAAGACAGATTTGGTTCAACCATGTCTATGGTTGGGTGGTATGTGGAAGTCCCGAACCTGGTCATATTTTCCTATGATTAATAAATTCTAATTTATCTTGCTTTTGCATTGATTTATATGTGGATTTAATGGCTTCCATATCTCTGACATTTACATGGTTTTATGCTGGTTATAAGCATGGTTAATTGATTGGTTCATGTCATGGTTATTTTATGTATTTACTTGTAAATATTAAATCAATGGATGAAAAAACTAATTGATGATATAATAGTTCATTCAATAATGAGGTGGTCCTTCTGGTTATGTTTCATAAGTTATTTCAGTCATTTATGCTATGTCTTGTATCCTAGACCTATAGGTTGTATTGATGGCAAGTGTTTGATAGAATGTCAGTCCTAGTTGGGAATGCTTAGGCCTAATATTGAGGTTTATTTTGATTCATTAGCATTGTAATCATGTTTTTAATGAGTCCTGAAGGTTCCAATAAGTTCTGGGTAGAGACCTAGAATTTTGGGCTAGAAAATGGCTCAATTTCCGGAATGTTAGCAAAATAGAGCGTTAGCCTAGAGACTAACTTGCCTGGGCAGTGTCTGGGAAGTGTTATAACTCACATGGGAAATGTATGGGGAGATTTATAATTCACCTTGGTAGTGTTTGGGAAGCGTTACTCTGTCTTAAGTTTCCCAAACAATAGTGGAACTCAGGGATAGGTTGTCTAAGTGATTGACTTGTCTCATGAGGGGTCTGCTGATGGTTTTGGATGACTATCTGTGATGTTCTATTGATTCCACTTCCTTAAGGACACAAAGGATCTTGAATCCAATCATAGTAGCCTCTTGTCCCATGTTTACCCTGGTTGGAATGGTTACTTTGTGTAGACCTCGGAGGGGGTGTTACAAAAGAAGTTTCATTGTTCAAGGAATTTCAGGAGAGCACTCGCAATGTGAAGATATCCATAACGATGTTTCAGAAATTGAAGCCATGGTTTATTAGGCCTAATACAATTTATGACATGTTGTTGTCGATATCATGTTGAATTTTAGCTTCATTATGACACTTTTTGGGAATTTTACAAGAAAAACTATCATGACGATCGTCCTCCTCCTGCAGTGTGTGATTTTGTTTTTAACAATATTGTGTAGAAGGGAGCGAGATGAGTTGTAATACAAGAAAATATGTATAGGTGAGAGAAGATGCACTGAATGTGGTGATTTGGCACTATTCCATAGCAACTTTCTTATTGATCCCAACTAGTCTGGGAATTCATGTCACTGTCATATGGAAACATTATGAATATGTCATGGGAAATCAACCATCTTCTTCAACTATGGCACCTAAGGGGATCAACTATGTTGAGGATGGGATTCCTATTTCACAATTCATGGAGGTGTTTCAAAACTAAATGTATAAATATATCAAACAATCACACAGGTCTAGGTGGCAAGCATCTTAATTTAAGCATTCTCATGAAGTATTTCATCTAGGAATAATCTTAATAGTGGTAGACTTTGTTGAGAATTACACATTTTCTCCTCAAACAGAGATACCGAGTGAGTATTATCACTCAGATAAAGTGTCCATATTCGTACACATTCTGTACATGCATGCACAATTGAATCTTGATGGTATGGATAACACTGATGAGTCATATGATATGATTAAGGAGTATCACTTTTACATCAGTGATGATCATGAGCATGACACATTGTTTGTGAAATATTGCTTTGACTTGATTTATGAATCATTAAAAAAAATGACATATCATTCAAGAAGCAATATATATGGTCAGATGGTTGTGCAGGATAGTTCAAGTTATCACACACTCTTTATTGGTTAAGCCGAAAAAAAGAAGACAAAAATTCATCATGCTTGGAGCTACTTTGAAACAGGACATGGAAAGGGTGAGCATGATGGTACCTGTGCTTATGTGAAGTAAGAAATTAGGAGGTACCAAATGTGCCATGATGCACATCAACTCAAATCATCACTAGAGGTGGTTAACTAGTGCATATCTCATTTAGGACATGAAGGTCATAGATCTATTGGGCTTGTGCGTAAGTTCTTCTGGAATGTTGAACTTGGTGATGTGAATAGATCCATTATTTGGTATTGTATTATTGTATAAGGAACAAGGGAATTACACTTAGAGTGGATCAAAGACATGGGGGAAATTTTTTCCATCGAGTCAGAAAAACTAGCACGTTTTTGTGAGTTTTTCATTGGTTTTGATGGATGTAGACTTGATCATTGTGAAAAACATGGGTATGTGGAAGGATGCAAATATTTCCTTCTTAATCCAAATGGACCTCATCCAATTCCGACGTGGCAAGAGATGCACGATGAAGAGGCTAGTGTTTCACTTGATCATGATTGAGTTTCTGATCTTGTAAGGGAAGGTATGTGGCCCATCTATAATTAATAGTTTCATTTATAAATTGAAATCTTGAACATATTTAACTAATACATATTTTGTATTTTGGTTGTTGTTGCACAAAAATTGTCACCATGACTTTCTACAATCTGTGTGAGTCTATCATCACTCATACTTACCTCCTTTGCAAGTCTTAAGCCTCGGTTCTTCATATCAAGCCTTAAAAATGAGAGAAAGACCTTAAAAATCTCTAAAACTCTGGTTTCACACTTTCTCTTAGCATTACCTGTGGTACCGCACGTATTGGTCATGTCCCCTGCGCACTTGAACGCTCTGTCTCTATCTGATAGGGTGCGAACCCCTGTAAAAGTTAAAAAGGTGCAAGTATATTCTTAAAAACTCACTTTGAGTCATTTCTGGAAGCTTCTAGAGGGAACCTTGTGGTTACAAGTTCGCTCCTCAAGGCTTCATGCATCCCATACCTTTAGGAGCTAACCCCTTGATGTGAGGAGCTTATCCCCTTGGAGGACTCTATCCCTTCAATGGTGGACCTGGTAACCTCCTTCCTTTGTACTATAAAATGAAGCATTGGGCTGATTACTTGGGAGGTTGAAAGCTAAATATTTTTGAGGGTAAATGCTGCTGGAACTTAGTCTTCCTAATTGAGCTTTTGAGGAGAGATTACATACCTTTTGATCTCATTTGGAAGAGTGAGGCTTGTCAAAGTAGAGGAGATTCCTGTTTGGACACCTGGAAAGAGCTTGTAGAGCATCAAGGCACCAAGGTTGTAAAATGCTTTTTTTCAAAGTTAATACAATCAAGTTTATTTTTCTCAATAAGCTGTGTTTAATGGTTTATTTCATAGATTCATTGATCACTATGATGAACATGATTTATTATATTAGCTATGCAGGTGTTATTTGATGTGTTCTTGCTTGTGATTGCAGGTTCTTAAAAGGAGACTCTTTGGAGCTATTGGAGTGCGACTGCCACAAACTAGCGTTGGACTTAAGGTAGGGTCTAAAACACCTCTTAGTTTTTATGAATGAATCAAAATATGTTTAGGGAAAGATAGATTTGCTTGTCCTGCTTGTTGCTAGATATCAGTCGATACTAGGGAGATCGGTCTTGTTCGCAAGAATGATTTATCCACTTAACAAATTGGCGGCTCCACTGGGGATAGGATTTGATTGTTTAATTTTCCTTTGTCTTTGACTCGAGAAACTTGATTTTTTGTTTCTGGTTTTTGCTTGATGTGTGTGGGATTGGGTAGTGTTTAGGTCCTGGATTGATTTTTGATTTTTTAGAAATTTTTACGAGGACTGCACCCTCTGTTTGTGTTACAATGCAGACCTCTCCACACTGTTACTTTACTACACTGAGTGGTACTGCAATTGGTTTCACTGGGAGCCTGCGGACCCTGTCAAAATTTTTCAAAAACCTAAAATCTTTACATCTAGTTAAGTTTAGGTTCTATTAATTACTGTTAGTCTCTACCCATATCTGCATATATCCTGTCAAGAGTCTATTGCGAGCAAGTTCCATTGGTATTTTGTTTTAGGTGAATTTCTAGAAGTTTTGCATTCCTGGATTGGTTTTCACTCGGTCTTTATAGTGACTTAAAGCTTAGAAGCCTAAGAAGCCTTAGATTACCCTGGTCTCTTTTGTCTTCTTGATAAGTCTGGCTGGTTTGTGAAATCTTCCTTTGGTGAGAAATAGATCTCATTTCTCTTTGCAAATCTTTGAACGAACTTGGTCATAAGTTGTGAATTTCATTTTTATCAAAGAAAACATAGCTAGGTGTTTCTTGATTGATTTGTTTTTTGAATGAATTAATCCTTAGATTGTTGAATAGCTAAGTAAAAACATCCTCAAAAACATTTGATGCTTTTATTTCAATTAGTTTTTAGAAGTTTTAGATCTCAAGATTAGATTTTTAATAGTTTTGAGTGTGTTTCTAGAAAATTTTAGTTTCTCTTTTGAAAGAATTGTTTTCTGTAGTTTTGAGTGTTGAAAAGAAAAGGGATTTATTTTGCGAGCATAATTAGTAGCTTCATTTTGAGTGTATTGAAAAAGACAATTTTATTTATTTATTTTCATTTATATGTTGAAGGAAAGATTTCAAGAAATTTCATTCTCAACTCTTTCTTAGCTAGAAATTCATTGAAAAGGAAAATAATTGTTTATCATCTTAGGTGCATTTTTTAGTGTTTTGGAGTCAAGTCTTCACACCACAAAGTTTCATCTCCATACCTTTTGACTTAAGAAACAACCAATAAAAATAACGCTTAATTAAAATTCCTATAGCAATCTTTTTATTTCTAAGGCGCTTATTCACTAACATAGCTTAGGCTAGTATCTTGGAGTACGGAGTAATTAACTCTCCAAGATAGTTTAAACAAACAAGTAGTTGATCTTGCGGTAGGAAAATTTCCAATTGTTACATCTATGCTTTGGGAAGCTCCTCTTAAAGGAGTCAAGCACGAGATCATATCTGAACCAATGAGGTAATCAATCCTTCTTCATTGGGAACGATAGTAGATATACATGTATTAAAAATGGTAAACCTCGGATTGACCATTGTCGAGGAGCCTCGGGTCACTTGTTGGTAAACCTTGGATTATGTCAAGGAGCCTTCAAGGGGATTGAGCTTTGTTACTCTGCCCTTACGTGTGTATCGGATCATAGACTGTTCCCCCAGGTATATTTGTTTCTGTTGGTAACCTTATTGGCCATAATCTATAGGATTCTTTCCTAAGGTGATGGTGGAGGGAAGATCCCACTGTACCCGGAGCAGACATCGACTATACTCACTTGGAATCTCTAGGGGGTTCTCTTCACTCGAGACGGTTTTATGGAGAAACTTGTGCCAATCTCTTTCATTAAGTAGGTTGTCGGGGTAACTGTTCCAACTGCCATTTCTATATTGAATTCTGCAAGGTTGGATTTCATCACCAACTAGTGTTTTCGATATGGAAAGTTACTGTTTGTGTGTGGTTTGAACTCTTAAATTGTTAGGTGTGTGATTCAATTGTTTGGTTCTTTAGATACTTTAGGTGGTTTTCTTGAGATTTTCTTTGTTTGCGTGTGAAGTAATTAATTAATAAATCGTGGCTGAATTACTGAGACAGTCCTGTAGACTTCAGGGGCAGCCTCCTGAATATACACCAATTCAGCTTGAAGGGCTAAGGGCTCTTGTCACACTTATTGAAAGTAGAGTTGGGTCACCAGAGGCCGGAGAATCATCTTTAATTATTCACCCTGATTATCAAGTTCCAGCAACAGAGTATATTTCTGAACCCATTTCAGTTTCCAAAGTTACTGGTAGTATTTCACCTACTAGTGAATTAGTTGCGGAACCTGAAATTTCTGAACCTAAACTGGACCTACTGCTAATCCATCCTCAGGATTTGCTTCTCCAACTTCTAGTGGTCCTGGTTCACCCAGGGTAGGAAGTGTCATTACCCAAAATCTTCCTTCTGGACTCATTTCTATTGAAGAACTTGTTAGTCCAGACGAAGATATAATTCTCCCTGAAAATTAACTACCTTTAGAACTTAGGGAGCGTGAATCAATCTTCTATAGTCCTTTCAGAAGTGACACTTAGTACGTATCTTTGACAAAATTTTTAGAAAATTCGGGTCTTTCTTCTTCACCACCTCATATTCCTTTTCATCCTACGCCTAGAGGTTATTATCCTCCTTTGAATATGTCTAAACAGTCATTCATGTTTTCCCAATCACCGGAAGCTTTTTTGTATGGCGGTCCTTCTATTCCTTTTGGGTATCAGTCGATCTATGGTACTTTTGTAGGAGCATATCCTCAACCCATTGAACATGGGATGTCATCTGGTCATAACGGAACTCCGTCGTTGAGTGTAGAAGAAATTCTTATGATGTCTGGTGCTATTCCAAATCGGCAACCTCAAGGTAGTCACTTTCAAGGTAGTCACTTACCGCCTAGAGGGAAACCTCAAGGTAGTCAATTATCACCTGGAGGGCAACCTCAAGGTAGTTAGTTACCGCCTAGGGGGCAACCTCAAGGTAGTCAAATATCGTCTGGGGGGCAACCTCAAGGATAGTACATACCTCAAGGCCAACCCCAAACTCAATATATACCTCAAGGTCAACCCTAGTATCAATATATACCTCAAGGTCAACCGTAGTTTCAGTACATGCCTCAAGGTTTCCAACCACCTTCAGGCCAACGATTTGTTCAAGGAGTTGGAAATGTACCTTTCAGTTATCAGTCCTACACTCAACCTAGTTATGGTCCTCAATATGCTCAATCGTTTATGGGTCCATACCCCGGAATGGATGTGGTGTGGGATTCATCTCAACAGACTTTGTAACCCAACGTGCAGTTGTCATCTCAACCTGGACAGCCTTTGGTTTCTGGTTCAACCCAGCAACCTGTCCAGCCTATTATTCAAACTTCTGCACCTGGTGTAGTTCATCATTCTGGGCCTAGTTCACCTCAAACTCTGCCTCAAACGTCTGCTACAACTACTGTAGCTTCTGTTCAATCTACCCCACCTATTTTTAGAGTATCGACAACTCCAGTTTCTACTGTTCCTGCATCAACTCCTCAGACCTCTTTACCACAGTCCGGACCTACAATTCAGACTTTAGTTCAGATGCCTGTAGGACAAACTAGTCTAAGTACAGTTGTCACAAGTCAACCACAATTTACTTATAAACCGTACCAGGGACAGTATCAATACGGTCCTGCTGTGCAAAACCAAGTTTATCAGTATCAATCGTACCCTTGGTATACTTATCAGCAACCTCAACCTCAACAACCCCAGTTTGGTCCGGATAATCCTAGTTTTCCAGGAGGATATAATATTCCTAATGCAAATCCAATTGTAGGTTATCTTGGATATCCTCCTCCTGGAGCTGGTCTTGCGACCCAGGCTTTTAGAGACCCTAACCGTCAGTTACCATTTATCGCAACTTTGGATTTACTTGACTTGTTGTGCCTTACGAATGATCCAATTTACTATCTTCCGTATTGGCCACCAATGCCTAATAAGTTTCCCAATGACATGCCTAAGTTTGAAGGTAAGCCAGGAGAGCATCCGTCGAATCATGTGATGACTTATCACCTCTGGTGTGCATCAAATTCCATTATAGATGATTCAATTCACTTATGCCTTTTTCAACGCACTCTAATTGGTCTTGCAGCCAAGTGGTACATTGAGTTTCCACAAAGCTCTTTTTATAATTTTAGTCAGTTAGCTACTTCATTCTTAACTCATTTTTAGTTTCCAGTTAGATATGACAATGGCACGGAATTATTAACTTCATTAAAATAATCAACTTCTACATATATCTCAGACCATATTCATGAATGGTGACGTCGACGACGTTTAGTGAAAGTTCTTATCCCGGATCAAATCTTAGCAGAATGGTTTGTTAAATCATTATTACCTAAAATCACTGAAGATGTAGCTAAGGCAGGAGTAGTTACTAAAGAGCAAGTAATTGCTCAAGCTCAGTACCTTGACCTAGTTTATACGCAGTCGGGTACTTTACATGAACAAATCCCCGATCTTCCCGAACAAAATCAAATAACTGAAGCTCCTTTAGGGTCTCATGCCGCTGATGGTATGATTGGTTCAGTTAAGACCAAAAGTAAGAAGAAATCTGCAAAGAATTCTTCTCCTATTATAGATTTACCAGATTCCCTGACAGGAGAATCTTTCGCTGAAGTTCCTGCCGATATTCATGTCGTAGAATCATCTACGGCCAAATCAAAATTTTGCGGTAAGAAGAAAGAGAAGAAGAAAAATAAGCAGAACACAAAAGAGAAACCAAATAAAACGGAATCTACTGATGAGCAATGTAAACCTTGTTATCCTTGTCTCATTTGTGAGGAGGAGCATTTTACAAGAGATTGTCGACATCGAGCTGAGGTTTCAAAAATTATCAAAGGTTTCCAAACACTTGTTGTCTTGAAGGATCCATTTCCAAGTCAAGATAGTAAGATGATAGGTTCTTCCTCAAATGCCTTAGAAGAACCAATTATGATGATGTCCCATATCAGTATTGTGACGCAATCACAATATTATGGTAACAAGAATCCTGTTGGTGGTAAGGAAGCAAAATCTTTTACTTCAAACCCATCAACTTCAACTCTTTCTGGTTCTGATCCACTACAGATCAAGAAACCTAACCCAGACTTAGTAATCAAGCCACCTGCTAAAGGTATACTTCGAAAGTTAGCTTTCAATCCACATGCGAGAGTTGCTCAGAACTATAACATTGTTGAGGATTTAGTTGTTTCTCCTTCAGCAATGTTGGCTTTGGAGGTGCTGCAATCATGCCCAGCACAATGCAAATTGCTTTGTCTGGTATAGAAGCTGTTGATGTTTAGGATTCCAATCTTATAATCTTTGATTTAGAAAATAGTACACCTCACTTACCTCATCAAATGGCTTTCCAGATCCCAGTGTTAGTAAAAAATAGACCTTGCTTTTGGACTGTGATTGATGAGGGAGCTTCAACGTGTATTATGTCGATTCGGGGTTGGAAAGAGCTTGGTTCTCCAACACTTAACCAATCCCTGATGATTTTAAAGGCTTTTGATGGGTGAGGGTTTCATCCTTATGGCATTTTATAGGATTTACCTATAGGGGTTGAAGGAAAAACTATAAATCTAGATGTGGAGGTGGTTGATGCCCCTCTAGATTACAACCTTCTGTTGGGTCGTAGTTGGTCTTACGCGATGAATGCTGTTGTTTCATCGGTCTTTCAACTTATTAAGTTTCCTCATAATGGAAAGATCATCACAATAGATCAGTTGACATATTTTTCATCCGACCTAGCCTCTTCTGAGAGTATTCAACATGTCGGTAAAATGACTCTCCCTTATAAGGATGTTGGGGTAGGTTTGATTAAGGATTCTGATTTACTAGGAACTTTTTCCTTTCCTCCTCCGAACGTATCGCCTCCTTTTGCAACCATTCATATGATTTCATCGGACACTATTGTTCTTGATGATCCTTGGATCGTTCCTTCCGAATCTGAGGTGGAATCATTTGGTGATGCAATGCCTTTGAGTCCCTTTGAAATTGCATATCAGGCGGTACAATCTTTTTTCGACTCTAGTTCAACCAAAATCGATCCAATGAATGTGATCTATGGAGAGTCACTTTCAATCTCAGCCTCAAAGTCAACTACTTTTTCTAAACCTGTTCGTAATGATGAGAAGATTCGTGAACTTTTGTCTGTTGATGATTTACCATGGGAAGATATCCATCATCGGTCTTCATTGTTACCTGAGCTTGATCATTTTGAAAATGGTTTCTCCTCTATTTTTACCACTGATTATGTCAAGGAACCACAGAATCCATTGAAACATCCTGATTTTGAGTTAAATTTGGGAAATATTTCTCGAACAATTCCTATTAACATTTCAGTGAAACCCAGAATTATTGAAAACATTCATATAGGTGTTTCTTGTACAGATGAGGAAATCCAAACTCATAAAGCCCTATTTCAAGAATTCTGTGACGTGTTTTCCTGGTCATATGAAGAGATGCTAGGAATTGATCCATCAATTGTTGTTTATGAAATTAAAACCTACCCGGATGCTAAACCTGTCCAGCAACGTTTGCGTTAGATACACCCAAGAAAAGCTGCTGCTATTAAAGTTGAAGTTAAGAAATTACTTAAAGCAGGTTTCATTTATCCAATTCCCTTAACGGATTGGGTATCGAATATTGTTCCTATTAACAAAAGCAAGGAACGATAAGAATATGTATTTATTATAGGGATATTAATCGAGCTTGTCCTAAAGACAATTATCCAACCCCCTATATCGATCAAATTATTGATGATTGTGCTGGTAGTGAAATATTCTTCTTTATGGATGGTTTTTCCAGTTACAATCAAATTAACATACTCCCTGCTGATCAACCTAAAATGGATTTCATTTGTCCATGGGGGAAATTTGCTTATTGCAAGTTACCTTTTGGTTTGAAGAACGCTGGAGAAACTTTTCAAAGGGTTATGTCTTACACATTTCATGACATAAGCACATTGTGCAGCCTTATCTTGATGATTTACCTGCGTAGAGTCGATCATCTCACTCATTTACGAGCAATCTTTATGAGATGTAGGCATTATCGAATTAGGCTAAATCCGCACAAATTGTGTTCTGTATAGAAACAGGTCATTGATTGGGATTTGTTGTCTCAAAAGCCGGCATTCGTGTCGATCCCTCGAAGGTTGAAGCCATTGTTAAATTACCTCCACCTTCGGCTCTTCGCCAACTCCAAAGTTTGCAAGGGAAAGAGAACTTTTTACGTCGATTCATTCC
Source organism: Pinus taeda (assembly GCA_000404065.3). Classification (NCBI taxonomy): domain Eukaryota; kingdom Viridiplantae; phylum Streptophyta; class Pinopsida; order Pinales; family Pinaceae; genus Pinus; species Pinus taeda. The sequence continues at coordinate 7,207 of APFE030860036.1, read as the reverse complement.
TAACTACGCTGAGATAACAAAAGGTTTTACCAGGTTGTTAAAATAGAATACTCCATTCTTTTGTGATGAAATAGCTCAGAAATATTTCGATGCACTTTAACACGCGTTTACCCATGCACCATTATTGCATCCTCCCAACTACAACCATGACTACTTTTTGTACCTCACCGCTTCTCATTCCACCATTGGGATGGTTTTAGTTCAGGAAGATGAATTCAACAATGAACATGTGATTTACTATCTTAGTCGAACTTTGAATTTGACTGAGCTAAAATATTTGCATGTGGAGAAATTGGCCTTGGCAGCTGTTCAAGTTGTCCAACGATTTCATCACTACATCTTATTACGCAAAACCATGGTAATTTTTGACTGTAACCCTATGACGTATATTTTGACTAACAATTTCTAGGGGGAAAGTATTCCAAATGGATAGTTATCCTGCAGGAATTTGACTTGGAATTTGAAAAATGCGAGGCAAAGAAATCCTTTCTTTTTTCGGAACTGATGTGTGATTTCCCGCGTACTGATAGTGAAACTGTGGCAGAAGAAACCATTGCAGATGAATCCTTGTTTCTTATCAGTACTCTTGATCCATGGCATGGAGATATAATTGTCTATCTCCAAACCCAATCTTTTCGGCCTGAAATCTCGCAATCTTAGCAAAGGAAAATTCATTTCCAATCCCAATAGTACAATATTATTGGAGATACACTCTATCGTCGTGGAGTGGATTCTGTTTTCCACCATTGTTTAACTCATGAAGAAGCTGAAAAGGTTCTAAATGACTGTCACTTTGGAGCGTGTGGCGGTCATATGTCTGGGTATGCCACAGCCCAAAATATATTGCGCGTTGGCTATTTCTGGCCGTCCCTATTTAAAGATTGTATCAATGCAGTCCAGAAATGCCACAATTGCCAAATTTTTGATCGAAAGATGCGTGCTCCACCTGCTCCTCTCCACCTTATAATTGCCATCGGTCCTTTTGCAAAGTGGGGTATCGATTTTATTACATGTAACCCTCACTCAACTGGGGGGCATGCGTATATCATCCTTGAGGTAGATTATTTTACCAAGTGGGTCGAGGCGATGCCTACGTTTTCGGCAGACAGTAAAACTACTGCAATTTTCATTTTCAATCATATAATTGCTAGATTCGGTGTTCCTCAAGCGATTATTATATATCATGGGAGTCATTTTCGAAACATCATGATGACTGAACTAACAGATCAACTTGGCCTGCGTCACGATAGTTCTACTCCATATTACCCACAGGCTAATGGTTTGGTTGAGGCAATCAATAAAGTTCTAGTCACCATGGTCCAACAAATCATTGGGATTCATCGATCGAATTGGCATAACATGTTATTTTCAGCGCTTTGGGCATACCAAACCTCAATCAAAACATCAACTGGTTTCACTCCTTTTCAGCTTGTTTACGGGTTGGAAGCAGTGTTACCCATTGAATGTGAAATTCCATCATTGAAAATAGCCATAGAATTACTTCCAGCCACTTCTGAAGAGGAGAAACATTTGTTGTACTTAGCGCAATTGGATGAGAATCGATGTAATGCTACATTAGCGATCGAGACTCATGCAAAATGGATAAAAGCTCAGTATGATCGAAATGTTACACCTCGTAATTTTTTGGAAGGGGATCTAGTTTTATTATACAATCAAGCAAACGATAAGCTAGGGGCTAGAAAATTCATACCCATGTGGCATGGTCCTTTTGTTGTTAAGCGTAAGCTGGCCAAAGGGGCCTATGAATTAGTAGATTTTGACTGTGTCTCTTTAGGTAAACCCGGAAATGGGCTTTATCTGAAAATATATTATGCTTAAGTTTGGTGTGGAGAATTTTCTTTAGAATAGTTTCTTTCTAGTTGGTGTGTTTTAGATTAGAAAGTGTGTCTAGTTTAGAGAGTGTTTTATCATTATTCCTACTTATCTTGATTTTACTCTTGATATTGCAGATATCGATATCTTCTCAAACATATATTGGTTTTGCTGATGGTGCTTGTCATAGTACACGAAATATTTCTTCCGCAGCTTGGGTTATCTATTCACTCTTTGACGAGTTAGTATCTATGCATGGGGTAAGCCTCGGTCAAACAATGAATTACATTGCAGAGTATAGTGCAGTGATTGAGTTATTATCTGAATCCATGTCATTTGGGATTCAGAGTTTGATTGTTAGGTTGGATTCTGAACTCGTTGTATTACAGCTTAACAGGGTTTATGCCATTAGAAATTCAGTGTTATTAAGATTATTTTTGAGAGTTTGTCTCTTGGAATGTGAATTTGACTACATTGAATATCAACATATTCCAAGATATTTAAACACATTAGCAGATGTAGTTGCTTCTCAAATGTTAAATAGACATTTGCAATAATCAAGATAGTAAATTTAAAAACATTCCATAATCATGTTATACAAGATAACCAGTCATAATGATATATCATAGCATAGAAGTGTGTCAAATATACATCGTCTTTGATCATAGGTTGAAAAATACCTTATGATCGGCAAAAATGATAGCACAAAAAAGTATAAAATGTCATATGAAGTCTACAAGTGCGATCATCCTATCCTTGATGATGATCATGATAAGAAACCACTGCTCGGGTCACCCTACAAAGGAACCTCCTAAAAGGTCCTGGGACCCCAATCACATAGTGCTGTAGCCTAAGAGGAATATCATCTATGCTAGTCTCTGGGATATCTATTGTCAAATGCTCTAGATGATTTTTGAATTCTATCAAGGTCTCTGCTGATTGGTCCTGTGGGGCCAGTGTCGCGGCAGCAGGGTGTCTTTGCTCATAAGGCTGGAGAGTGGCTGGTCACTGTGGACCTACGTCTGTATTTAAAACTTTTCACTATCAGTTTTGGATGATTTAAAAACAAAACAAAAAAATTAAAAATTTAGAAAACGTTGAAAATAATTTTACTTGAATCATCCCATTGCTCTCCTGGTGGAAGAGCCATGTCTGGATCACCACGATAATCCATCCTAGCATATGGAAAGTCCTGAATCACGAACAATTGGTTTTCCAACCAACGAAAATACTCAGGTGGGAATAAAACAACCTCAATCCCCTCCTCTGGATGACGAGCCATGACTGCAACCCAACGCATAACCCTAGGATCTCGGGGAAGTCCGACCTCAACGGAAAGTTGCTGCGGGACCAACATAGGGACCCTCTCTAGGCCAAAGCTCACAACTAAGTAACCATATCCAAAGTTCTTTAGTTTTCCGCTCTTGGCTCTAGTCAGTTGGCCTTTCACACTTGCCAGCATAGCTTCGCACTAGTTGAAGACGGTCCCACGGAAGCAGTCTACTGCCATGCACATTTGGGACCCAGTAGCTAAATGCAATGCTGCGCTCCCGCATAGTCTGGTGACAGTAAATGCGATCACTTTAAGTTCAGGACGGGAGATAGTCTTAATATCTATCCATTTGTCCGCATTTTAGACATTGCAAAACTCTAGTTGGAGGCTAGTGACAGACTGGCCACATGGCCTAGCCCCGAATAGAGATAATATTTCACCTCTCTTGGGAAAACCAGTCAAGAAGTAAGTGTCCTCTGGCTTGATTTCGAGCCGGTGGCCACCAATTATGAAACACTGGTCCTGTTTGCTCTACCTATCAACCAACCATTGTAGAAAGTCTACTTGAGCCCTCATGCCAGGTATGGCCCAGAATTTTAATAAGCTGCATGCTCTTAATGCCTATAATGAAGGAGGATGAATCAATGCATCTTAATCCACATCTTCGTGTTCCCGTTCCTGCCAAACAAGCATTTTGTGTATCTATATTGCACAAAAGGCAGATTATAACTTTGTAATTTCAAATATGTGGGCGGAAATGAAAGAAACTAGGTTTTCAATCTGTGTTTCACGGGGTCCGCACCCGCCTGTTAGAGATAGTGCGGGGGTTCGCACTTGTCCTTAACAACAGGTGTGGCACCCCGAATTTTTATTTTGTATGAAAAAGTTGGGGTTCGTAGGATCCACATGGTACACCTACGCAACCACCGCGAGCGATTTTTTAACTAAAATTTTCCTAAAAACCAATTTTAAAGCCCTAAAAATGAAAATTAGACGGATGAAATGCAAGACAAGGATGACGTGGATTACCTGGAGTGGATGGTTCTCGATTCCAATGATAAGATTTTCCACAATCTTCACGTGAAGTTTCTTACCAAAAGCTCTTACTTTTCACTCTGAAGTCAAACGGTAAAAATGAGTTTACAAAAGCCCTTTTTATAAGCTTTTTTGAATAAATGAATTTTTAATTTGTTTATTTTTCACTTTAAAAAGATCACTTTTGATGCATTATTATTAATTTTAAACAGATATGAGTAATGTTTGAGTTTTTGTGCAGAAAATTGGATTTTCAGGGAGAATTGATCATTTTCAACAAAAAAGTAAAAACATAGGAGTCCTCTTTAAGCTCTTTTCAGTCTCGTAAAATATGAAAAGATTACTGAGTTTTTCTTTTTAAACTTTTTAAAACGGAATTAAAAGGACAGTCGACTTATAGCTCTTTTCTGACTGAATAAACATGAAAATATTGCCGAACTTTTGTCATTTCAAGTTCGATATTGGTAATAAAACAACGTGTTTTCGATCGCTTTTTTACATTTTCAGATTAAAGACACTAATTATGAAAAGTTCTCCTTGATCGTAATGGTTAAGTGGTTCTCTCAAGTATTATTTTATACTTTTTTGGGCTTGGGGGACTCAAATTTACGAAAAAGGACAACCATGGAGTTTTCTTAAGTTTTTCTTATGACTCCCTAAAATTGAAAAACATCGAGTTTCTCCTATACTGGACTCGTTAAAATTTCATAGTAAAGGACCTGTTCAATTTCAAACAGGAACGAACTGCTCCTTCTTAGGGTTCAAATTTTAAACTAAGTTAGACTCATCCGAAGGATGAGCTTATAACCAAGCAAATGTTATCCTCCTTAAGCTTATCAAAAATAAAGAGGTACTTGCCAGAAATGGTGGGGGAAAAGAGAGAAAAATGAACCTGCTTGTTATACTTTGTCTTCAGAAAAGCAATCAACCACTCTTGAACATGACACTTTTTGTTCAACTGGGTTGGGAAATCCTTTGCCTAGCAGTTAATCAAAACATATTGAAAGTCTTTAGCCAGTTTCTGGGTATTAGCTTTGGGTCAATTGTCACCAAACCGTCCGCAGTGTCATTATGTGTTCAAGAGGTCAGTTTCAAATAAACCATTCATTTGCAAAATATTTGTCATCCATCTTGACCATCCCTGAGTTAGTCCTTGCCAAATACATTTCTTCAAAATTGATCTATGATTTTGTGTCGTGGGCTTGCCTATGACGGATCACTTTCTATTAACTTCAGCTCATTATCTAGAAAGATGATCTAGAAATCGTCAGTACCTTGGAATCTGCATGCCTCAATGGTAGCTTTCTCACCTTTGACGACAGGTTGCATCATTGACCTTCGATCAAAGGATTCTGTGACGTGTTCGACATCGACTCATTCATTCACATTTCATGGATTGTACTGAGTACTTTGAGAGCCATTGACATTACTGGTGGTTCCTCTCACACTTGTTAACAGTTTACATCATTGACTGGTAATCAAGTGGTTTCTACCATGTTCGTCTTCAACACATTTATTCACATGGATAGAATCGTACTAGTTCGGGAAGCAGAAATCAAGACACTGGATCTAGTTTCCACCATCCAGGCTGCGAGGAATTTTGTTATCCATTATACAGTAGACTATTCATAAACAGATGGCTGCGCCATACTGTGTCTACATATGTCTATACTTGTGATGTATTATGAAATCATTCCTATATCAGAGCAGTTTAGATAGTTTTCTAGTCAGTTTTGATTTGAGTATGGGAATGCCTACCTCAGTGATGATATGATCATATCTATATATTTTGCATTGAATATTTTTACAGGTTCCGACCGGGGTATCCATAGGAAGATCCTTGAAATGATAAAGTACTTCACTCTTATTAGATGACAAAACCATCCTCATCTATTACAGACTTCGCACTTTAGGGGGCATGTAGGTTTTAACCCCGTACAGAAATTACCTACATACGAATTCTAAATCATAAGAAAAATAAAAATGCGAGAGCATAACACATAAAACACATATACACAAATATTTCCAACTGGATCCCAAAACCGAGACTACCAACTTCTTTTTCATTATATTCCTTTCACTGTTACAATACATATTTATACATGCCGGAGCATCCAATACCATGGACCGAAAAACCATCACGTCCAATACCATGGACCAAAAAACCATCACATCCAATACCATGGACCGAAAACCATTGCGTCCAAAAAACATGTGCGAAAATCATGCACAACTCCATAGGTGGGTCCGCCCAACCTAACATAGGGTCCAAAACCAAAATTTTCCAGGGCACTGCCCCAGACCCCATAAAGTGGGGTTACGGGTACCCCTCAAACCCCCTGTTAACTATGTGGAAAGAATATAACACAACACAACAATCTCCCACTTTTTGTTTTCTTTCCACAGGGGGCCACAGGAGAGCTTAGTCATTTTTCCAGCCCTGAAACGCCCAATGTTTCTCTACACCAAGAGAACTTCTCAAAGCTCACAGATTTTGTCAATGCATCTGCAGTATTCTTCAAAGTGTCCACCTTTACTAGAAATACCTTTTTGTCTTCTATCATATCCCTCACAAAGTGATATTGAACATCAATGTGCTTTGTCTTTGAATGATAAGCAGGGTCCTTTGCCAAGAACATTGCACTTTGGCTGTCACAATCTATCCTTATAGCTCCCTGTACTAACCCCATACTTGAACACAATCTCTGCAACCAAACTGCTTCCTTGCTTGCATGAGTGGATGCCATGTATTCTGCCTCTATAGTTGATAGTGCCACTACAGATTGTTTCTTACTCATCCAACTGACTGCACCTCCAAATAGGTTAAACACATACCCACTTGTAGATCTTCTCTGATCCAGATCTCCAGCCCAGTCTGCATCAACAAAGCCACGGAAATCCAACACTCTGTCCAATCCTGGTCTTCCTTGGTAGCACAAACCATAATCACTAGTGCCACGCAAATACCTGAAAACCCGCTTCACTGCTGTCCAGTGCTCCTTCCCTAGTTTTGACATAAACTGCTCAATACTCCCACTGCATGTGCAATGTCTGGTCTAGTACAGA
>APFE030860035.1:0-30872 GCA_000404065.3 Pinus taeda | reverse complement strand
TCAAACCCAGAACATATACGCTACTTCAGTTAGATGAACCCGCGTATATACGCAACTACAGATAAGGAAACCCGCGTATACAAGGCAGACTTATAATTTACTTTATTCTACAGATGTTGATTATTAAGTTATGCACCAGAATCATATAAACAGTTGCCAGGAACAATAAAGAAGATCAGAAGACAACCACACACAAGAACACAAGATATAAGGTGGAAACCCAATGTGGGTGAAAACCACCTGCTGCAATTCGTCTCTATCTTCTTTTAATTAGAAACTTCTTTTTACAATGCTTCTGTACTGGTGCAGTCCTTTACTAGTACGCAGGCTGCTACCTGCAGAGAGCTACAACCCTCTCTCGTTTTCCAACTTCTCCTAGAAGGGAGCTACAACTCCCTTAGTTCTTGTACTAGTTGAGATACTAGTACGCAGGCTGCTACCTGCAGAAGGCTACAACCTTCTCTTTCTTCCAGGGACCACGTTTCATAAATTTTCAGACTGGATCTACAAATAACATCAATCAAACATCAATAATTTCTGCATCAACCAAACACCTTTTCACCAATCAAAACTGAATCAAAATAAACACTTATCTGACAACTGTACCCGAATCATAGTAACAGTAATCACACCCCACTTCTAAACCGACAACACTGTAGCAATAAACAGAAGCAGCTAAAACATAAATCAAGAGATGTACACTACTTCACTATTCAGAAACCTGCATGCATACTCTTCTATATCAAGACCGACCTGCATATACGCGAGTTTCCCTTACAAAAACAGTGTGTATACGCTTCTGTATCAAGACCGACTTGCGTATACGCGACTTTCCATTACAAAAATAGCGTGTATATGCGCCTTCGCTTCCCTGAACCTGCGTACAGATCTATAAAGGGTAATTCATTCTTTCAAACATTCAAATATTAGTTAACCCATATTATCAGATTTATAGATCAAGCGTGCACCTCATATCACAGATCAAAATCATATAGAGATACCACTATTCAAGCCTTAGGATTTTGACCCATTAAGAAAACTTATCATTTTCTTGCGGTCAGGTTCCTCCTTCATTCAGATCCAAATTTGCACCATAACCCAATCACCAGTATTCCAGATCTAGCACTTTATCAGATATTCAATAATTCAGAAGATGCCTTGCCAAATGATCTCCTTCCTCTTTTATAGCCTTAAGCCTTTCACAATACCACGGACCAAAAACCATAATAATTCAATACCATGGACCCAATACTTGGGATCAACACTTATGACGAGATACCATGGCCCAAAACCATAGGTTCAAATACCGAGGACTAAATACCATGGACCAAAAATAAGTTCTCCCATATGTGTGCGCTTTTCCTTTCTTGAAAGTGCGTGTATACGCGATTTTGATTTGACCAACCTGCGTATACGCTGTTTTCATTCACAGAACCTGCGTGTATACGCTACTTCGTCAAAGTGAACCTGCATATATATCTTTTTCTTCATTCTGAGTGCCTGAACTGTGATCTGTCACCAGAGTGAGTTGCCATCAAGGACAACACCTGTGCCATAGTGCCAAACTTGTGCCATAATGCCAACAATTTCATGTTACAGGAAAAAGTCAAATATTCTTAACCATGAAGATCAACTATTTATAAGTGATTGTGAGTTCATTCATATTGATAGTTAGGCAAAAGATGATAGCTATATGTCTATGATTTCTAATCGGGTAGAAAGAAAGAGTCATACCCAAATACTAACTTATGATGTTGTTGTGAGAAAACTAACATATGAAGACAATGAAGCAAAAGGAGAGATAGTTAACATTTATCAAAAATCACAATTATTGATTAACTATCTTATAGACATATGTTCAAATGAAGGAAATTGGGTTATGGATTTATTTTTTGGCTCGGGTAAGTTTTATTATACGAAATTGAATTTCAATATATAATTTTTTAATTAATATGTCATTATACTAATTTACTTCATTATTTCTTTTGTGCTTGATAATTAGATACAACACTAGCATGCTGCCTTCAAAAAGGAAGAAATTGCATTGCAATTGAAAAAGATTCATTATAGTTCAATTTCATTCAGCAAAGAATTAATACTCCTCAATTTCTTCCAGATGCAATGCAAGAAATTGGGTTGAAGAAAGGGGACTTTAGTGAATCACGTATGGTGAAAAAGGCAAAGGAACCCCAACCACCATTACATGGGATGTTTGGAAAGACGTACATTGGGAGATTCACAGACATCAAAGATCCATTAGAAGACAAAAATGAGCAAAAGGAAGCAGAAAATATTGTGGAAGAAGACAATGATGAAACTCTAGAGGATGAAGAGTTTGGATTACATGACATTGTTGATTAAATTTAAGTTATGCTTGGAAATCAAGCTCTTTTTTTGTAACTATTAAATAGTTTTACTTGTAATGTTTTGACTTTGACATTTTATGAGAAGAATATGCACTCAATTAAGGTTGTTATGCGTTCAATATTTGTAATATGTGATTTTCGCATTAATTTTTAAGTAAATCATTATTTTTTGAAAAAAAAAGAAATTATTTTTTTTTGACATGAAATTCATAAAAATGCTATTATTTAACCATTTTTAGTTAAAATTTTTGTATAAAAATTGTGATTTGTGCATGTCAATTGTAGCAAAAAATTATCAAAATGTGTAGTTTTTTAGTTATATTTATGTTAAAAATGGCTATTTTTATGTCCATTGTTAAAAAATATTGTTTTTTAGAACAATTATTTCTTGTGGATTGAAAAATTAATTAACGATGTATAAATATGTAGAATATCGAAAATTCAAAATATCGACCTTCTTCTTTAAATATGCAAAACAATAAAAACCTCATCGCAAAAAAATTAAAATTAAAATAGAAACAAGAAAATATGAAGAAAAAGACTAGTTCAAAAATTATTAAATTTACAAAATAATTATTTACATTTCATACATTAGAAAATTAAAAAAATAAAAAAGAAAGCGTTTTAAAAAAAGGGTCTGGTGTAGAATTATCACGTTTTTAAATCAACATGAAAAACACTACCATTATAAAACACAATGTACATAAAAAAATTTATAGTGCCAAAAACTATGCTTTAAAAAACACATGTGTGTTCTGCATCACCCGTTTTCAAAATCGGGTCACCTTTTTGCTATCTCTACAAAATGGGTAATAGTATGAGTCCCTGTTTCAAAGTTTACATTGTTTCAATCTGATGTGGATACAGGCACTTTCTCGACTGATTGTCCGCCTTCCTCTCATTCAATAGCTCCACCAATGCCTTGTGATGTTGAAGATCATGCTCACACATCTGTTCATCTTTCACATTCTCCCAAAATTATTTCACTCAATTTTCGCACAGATTTGGCTATGAGTCCTTCGAGTTATCATATGCATTCTCTTTTACAACCTCTGTCTTTGCACTCGGGTGTTCCTCTAGATGATATTGTCTTGTGTTCGTCCATTCTAGACTCTTCACTTGTGAATGAGGAACAAGCCACTGACGGAGTTGGTGTTGCACAACCAACATGCGTTGTCATTCATGAAGAGTATGAGTGGGAGATTGAGCATCAACACTCGGTGAAGGAGGACTCCCTTCCATCCGAGCCCCCTTTGTTCTTTCCTAACATATTTGGTGAACCTGCCATCCATGATTTCACATGTGTGTCTTCATCCAAGGATGCACCCATTGTTGATCACTCATAGGACTCACTGGATGTTGGTCCATCATTTGACAACGAAGAGGATAAGTTATTCATTGAAAATCAATTTGATCTTTCATCTGTCTTTTCTGGAAACAGAGAGGATGAGTTTGTTCACTTTTCATCTACCCCTTTATTTGATTCATCTCATCATGAGGATGCCGATGAAATCATTGATTTTTCTGATCCTGGCGGTCGTGATCCATTCATTTCCATATCTGATCACTATCATGAATCTATCATAGCTTATCTTTCGAAGCCACTGGTTTATGATGACCTATCTAATGATGAAGTTGAAACACCCACGATTGTCGAGGCACTTAAGTTTGAGCTGATGGTTATGTCATGCCCTCGCTCTCTTGGGGTTAGTCTCACTTCCGATCAGGAAATTGTTCAATCACCCAAGTCTCCTCATCACGCATCTGTATGCATTGAAAATCCATCTCACACACAGATCACACTTCCTCCACTTGAATTGCATGATCCCATCACTCATGCATTGGAGGAATCTTACAATGCAAGCAAATGTGTATGACACAAGTTATCTTTGTTTCTTTCATTTGATTGCATGTCTTAGTCAAGAGTGTTGTGCTTCAAAGATGCATGTAGTGTTACACAACACCATGATAAGTCCACAGACTGCTCGTCATGCACTTGCATTCACTTATGTCCTATGGGAAATGTCAAACTCGAAGTGTGTTTGTCTTCATTTTTATATCTTTCTCGCTTATTGGTTCACACAACTGGGTTGCTTGCAGACCAAGCCTTCACCAACATGGGTCAACAAATGCACTGGTGGCTGCATTGGAAATACCACTTCACGTGATTAGACCCATGGACTATTAGCGTAGGAGTAGTAGAGATTGCTTTTAGTTAGTTTGCTTGCATGCTTGTTTGCTTATTCTCTTTGTTTGCTTGCTTGTCTTCTTGCTTGTTTTCTTACTTACTTTTCTTTCACTTTTGCTCCTGCTCTTTCTTTTCTTTGTTGTTTATTAGTTCACTTGTTTCATATAGTTCTTTTATTTCGTTTGTAGGTTTGTTTTGGATGAAGCCATGTATGACTCTTGAAATGAGCTGGGTGAAGTACAAGAGGCCTTGTATAGCTATCGCTACTTGGTTATCTGTCATCACACCTCTCTATGAAGAGCTTGTTACATTTAGTCCATGATATGTTGAAGGAAAGTACATACTGTTTGAAGTGAACATTGGTGAAAAACAACGCTGACGTGCTAATTAGTGTCACCTTCTCTAGTCAGTTGTTTTTGGGTTAACCCTTGTCAGCTCAGTCAAGTAGGGTAAGGTGAGTGGGAAAACCTTAACAAGAACACTAGAGATACAATAAACTACTTCTCTGTTGGAACAACCCCTTCTGCTCTCAATAAGTTGGGATCCATCTTCTGCCTCTAAAAGGAATAAGTGCTATGCACAGATGAAAAAATGAAAAAAAAAATTCAAAAAATTCAAAAAAAAAAATGAATAAGGTGAAAGAAGAGAAAGGCTTCTTACACATGGAGGTGATGCAAGTAACCTCACTGGGGTACTGACATAGCTCACTGGTAGTGTAGCCATGCTTGTGTTCCTATGTGACTCCACCAGGGTACTGTCCAGGCCTGCTGGTAGTGGAGCAACACCAAAGATGAAACTAAGACTCTGACGACTATACTGCTTGTGCATCAATATGCCCCTCAAACCCAAACGAAACAACTACGTTGTCTTGGCTTGGAATGTGTGTCAATTGGCCAAGCGCTTGGAAGATGGTGAATCTTACAATCAAGCTAGTGTGAATAAATGGTGAGCTGAGAATTAAACAATACTTATGAAGGTGTTAGACTTGTTTTTCATGAACAAGGTCCATTCAGAGAGCTCGAGTTCTACTAGTGTGTCGCCAAGTGTTGTAGTGGCTACAACCACCTTCTAAATTTTTCCTTAGCCCATTTTGGAGCCTTCCTACCAACCTTTCACAGCACCTTGTCTTGCTTCATCAAGTACACAAGCTTTGGTGTTTTCTTGCACAAAGGCAACCTGTTGATAATAGCGTGATGCATTTCCCTCACAGGCTGTTCACTCAGACTTGTTCTAGCTATAGGCTGAGTAGCTTCCCTAATAAAATTGCACATTTTTGGAGGGAAACCATCCTTCCCTCTAGAAATTGCATGATTCTATCTGGTAGCCTGCTAGGCTCCACAATTGCACAATTCTGCTAGCCAACACTCCGAGGAGGAATTGAGCAAATTTCCTGAGCAGGGCTGCTCAGCCCAGAATTTTCACAAATCTGGGTAGTAGTCAGCTGCTCTGCTTAGAAATTGTGCAAAATTCCTGGGCAGTCAGCCCATCTCCCAACCATAAATGCACATTTTTCTCAAGCAGTTGAGCAGTTGCATGCATGAGCAATCTGGTTGAGCAGTTCCACCCGAGACCAAGGAAACTTGACTTGCATGCATGCATGACTTTCTCTTCCTAGAATAGCAAAAGGAAACATGAAAAAGGTATCCCATGATTCATGGAGCTATTTATAGCAGCTGGGGGTTACATGCAAAGTTGTTTTAGAAACTTCTCTCCAAGTGTCACTTTTCCTAGATTTGTGGCATGCACGTCATGAGCCCAAAATTATTTATTCGATGCATTAGAGCTCATTATTTCACATAGATCTTGGAGCTTTGAAATCCCACAGCACATCCAGGACTCTTCGACAAATCTGGCTCAGCTATTCATGGGTAAATAGCCTCAACTTATATTTTTCAGCATTTCTGTCCCTTTTTGTGCATTCTCTTGTGTGAGTGTTGTATTTTTGATTTCTTTGAATACGTTTTGTCGTTTACATGTATACTAGCTTTCCCTAGCTCTGTTTCAGTTTTCGTTGCTATCTCATTTTTGTTGCATGCATAAAACTGTTTTGCATGAACATTCGCCGAACTAGCGAATCGCTTCACCCACATGCATGTTGATTTGTTTGCTGAATATTTCATTCATGTTTTGCATGCACTCTCAATAAATTCTACTATAAATTAGCATCTCTATGCATTCACTATCTTATTTTCTTTCAGTTGCCCATCGACGAGTCGGGCCAACCTTGGCTTGGACTCTGCCTTCACTGAGACTGCATTGCGCAATTTGGGGAAGGAAGGCTGGACCTTCCTCTCCAGAAATTCACATTTCTGTCTAGCACTGCCCTCCAAGACTATTTTGTGAATTTCTGAGGGAGAGTGACTGTTGGCCCATAAAATTGCGCAATGCAGTCCTTGAGCCTAGAGTCACTCCTAGCTGGAATTACGCATTGCACAATCCTAGCAGCCAGTAGCCAGTCTGGATTGTGCATTGCAGAGATCCAGTAGATAGTCCTACCTCCCTGATAGCCCAGACTACCTTTTGCACAGTTTTGGTAGCCAATCACCTAGCCTACCAAAATAAATTGCGTAATATTTCCCATAATTTTCCCAGGTATGTGCTGTGTCAATCCCCAAAGTTGCTTTGTTTTCACTAACATATTTCTTTCCATACATGTTTCTTGTCTCTAGATATTTTAGGTGTTCATCTATCTCAATGGCTTCCAAGAGAACATGATCTGAAGACACTGATGGGAATGCAGCTGGAGCAACAGTTGATCAAGTTTCCTCTAGTCTACTGATCTATGAAGATACAATGCTGTATATAGATAAGGACATCAAATTGAAGTGGCAAGAGGTCAATGAAAAATTTGCAGGCACTTTTGGGGAACACATCGAAGACCATCGGGTGTATATGAACATTCACAAGTCCATCTTATACTAGATTGCATGCAGATATCCTGTGTTCCCATGCACAAACATGATACACTGGATCATCTCTCGCACTCATCCCGAGACAATGATCTTGAGCAGTGTCAATAGGAAAAAGCTTGTGACCTTCTAGGAAAAAGATTATGATGAGATGTGTTAGATGTCAAAGCCCGTGACGCTCATGGAGACTCCCATGATTCAGGTTGACACGCAACCAGATCTATAAGAAAAAAATGCTGAGGAAGGTGTACCAATACTTGATCATATTTTCTTGTCGACTGTATGGCCACGAAAGCACGAAAACATTCCCACAGAGTTGGGTAGTTACAATGGACCAATTGGCTAGAGAAGGAAAACCATGTAACTAGTCTGAAATACTGGCTCATCAATTGAAGGAACAAGTAATGAAGGCTTGACAGTCATCAGGATGTATGTATGCAGAGATTTACATGTCCACTTACATCCTAGATGCAATCTGTGCCGGACAGGAGTTCCTGGGCTTGGAGTGGGCATGGTCACTAGTGGAGACTATTGTGAACACATATTTCAGGTTTTTGTCCAAATGCAGCTTCGAAGGAGTAATCACAGGGCTATCCGATCATTTTTTCGCCACTGTGCACAAGATGATATTTGAACAGGATCCACACTACATGTCAAAGGAAGTAATGGTGGCACTGATAGGCATTGCAGATTTGTATGCCTCACTGTTCGACACTTTCATTTGAATTTTCAGTGCGAAGAAGCCTCTGCATGTTTTGCCAAAGTTTGCATTGGTTGTACTTGTCATGCAAGAAGTAGCCTATCACATCCCAGTAGGATTGATAGCTAAACTGCATCAGAAGAAGAAGGCACCTTGGCCCGCTCTTCCATTGCATATTGGGCTATATGAGATCCGAAGTATCAAGCAAACAAATGTCAAAGAAGAACTAATGAAGGCATACCCATTCTACCTCCAAAGCTATAATCTGTATGACCCACATTGCGTTGTGAAAGATCACTTAATGAGAGTTCAGTTCAACTAGATCCACGGGGAATTTCATTGGGTTGAGGAGGACCCATGGAGATATTGCTATAGTTTCTGTAGACCCAATGAACTGGTTGGCTTCGTTATCGAGTTGTTAGCAAAGAAAAATCATAGGGAGCACCAACAATAGCAACAGTGGCAGCAGAGCCAATCATACTAGTGTTTGACAAAGGGAAGAGGAAGATTGTTGATCGCACAGAGGAGGAGAAAAGCTGTAAGTTTCGAGCAGATCCACTTGTAGAGAATGAAGTTATGGCTATCGAGGCAAAGAGGCAGCAGCGTGACAAGCAAATTAGGAGAAGGATGAAGGATAAGAAGGGAATGGAAGAAGCAAAGAAGGAGTTGCATGAGCTAAGGGAGCAACTCTGAAAGGAACAAGAGCTGTGAAAATAGGAGAGGGAAGTGCAACAACAACAGATACAGTAGGGGGCGCAACATGTGTAAACAGACGAAGCAATGCCCGTACAAGTAGTTGATTCAATTGAACAACTGGCATCAGGCAAACAAGATGAACCAGTGTGGGGGAAAGACTTTGCTCATGAGATAGAATATGCACTTCAACAGTTGGATGCAGACATGGAGCAACAAGAGTTAGAACAAGACACCAACCTCATGCCTCACCACAACGACGTCGACTCACCCGCTTCAATGCATCCAGAAGTGGAGCAAGCCCTAGATGACCAAGGAGGCTCTGAGATCCTTGGTGATTATCTGGAAGAAGAGATGCACAACATCTTGTTTGATGAGTCCCAACATAGAGTTGTGTAGTCTCGTAGAGTGTCAACCCCAGAGGATCAAACATATCCTGTGCAAGTTGAAGAATGAGTGATTGTGACTAATGTGAACAAACATCCAGCTACCTTGGTCGATGCAACTAGAGTGTATTCTGAAGCCACTAGATCAAGTGTTCACTTCCTAATAGCTAAGAATCAGCAAATGGTAAAGGAACTACAAACAACCAAGCAAGAAGGAGACTTGGTGACAATGTCTGCCCGAGCTGAATTGAAGAAGGCAATACTAGATGAAGTATTGTCCGTTGAAATAGTTATGTGAGCATTGTACTCCAAGTTTGGTACCATGCACAAGATATTCGTCCATTTCAATGGATGGCAGCAATGGTGTGCTAGAAGAGCACACATCTTGAAAAACGTGCATATTGTTGTTGATGAAAGACAAACATGGAAAATGAAGTACAAGGGAGCCCCACTTCACTTGCCTAAGATGATGAGGGTGAATGCAGTTGAGCTGAAGGAACATATCTGAAGTTAGATTTGGAATTATGAAGAGCTCTCAGAGTTCATCACTAGCATACATGCCTCCCATGCATGAGTATTCAAGGTTATGGATGTTGTGGTGCACACACATGCGATCCCATCAATTAGGACTCTCACATAGGTGAAGACAAAGAAGTAGGCCTGACTAGAGCCTGACTAGAGCTTGACTTGTACTTTGATGAGTAGATGCGCATCGCCACCAACCCACACTTGCCTATCAATGCAGATATCATGCACAAGTATGTTTCCGATCCGGCCACATTGAAGACAATGATGCACATGATTTTAAACGAGTTCGACAGAAGGATCCCGAGTAGTGTACCTAGATGTTATGGAGGTAAAGGTCAGGTTTCAGACAGATGTCACTGTGGAACACACGGACACTAT
Organism: Pinus taeda; assembly: GCA_000404065.3. Lineage (NCBI taxonomy): Eukaryota > Viridiplantae > Streptophyta > Pinopsida > Pinales > Pinaceae > Pinus > Pinus taeda. The sequence continues at coordinate 20,724 of APFE030860035.1, read as the reverse complement.
CAGGGACTACATATCTTGGCATCAATATGTTACTGTTGATCAACATGAAGATGTTGAGCAATTGGACTTCTATAGTTGTCTAAGCCATAGTGATGTCTAGTTTGTCTTGCTCAAGCCATTGTGTTCACATGGGTACATGTGCAATGTAATGTTGAGTCATGTCAAGTGTAAGTCAAGTGTCAATAGTGGATGTAATAGTCATAGAGTAGGTGAAGAGTCATGAGGGTAGTTGAAAAATCACAAAGGGGAATGTGAAGGTCCACCCCACCCTCTGTTATAAATAGTCCCTCATAACTCATTATATAGGCTTTTGGTCAACCAAGCTTATGATAAGACTATCTTGGATCGAGCTTGGATAGTATTGTAACGTACCTTGGCTTCTCCACTGCACAGAGCTAGTTCATCTCTTTGGAGGAGCAGGAGGATGTGGCTGTAACATTGTACTATTGGGGCTAGCAGGTTTACATGGATGTATTGTATGATTGGAACTTACACTTCTTTATATAATAAGAGCCAACACGTTTTCACGCATATGTTGTTGTTGTAGTTGGACTATTCCAGTTGCTATAGAAATGTATGTTGTTTAACTTACGTAGTTGTGTATGAACACTTTTGTATGAAATTATATGAATCTTGTTACAAATGTGCTGTTGGTTTAACCATTGCTTTGGCTTACTGGGCTGACCTTCTTTCTAGCTTGTGATGCATATTCTCTCGTGTGTTCCCTTTCCACCTGAGTACACTTAGAGGTTTCCAAGGGGTGCAATCATCTCATCCCACCTATGTTAGGAACCTCTCATGCACCTTCCTTGACTCACTACAACGGTCACACCCTTGCTACCAATAGAGTTATCTTACTTTCCTCTATGCGACATCATGGTCAAGGCATTGCTTTACGACCCATTGCTGGGACTCCTACACCAAATGGTCTGAGGTCTAATTGGTAATTCTTACCGGGGAGATCCCCTTGACATGTTTGCGAGTCCAGCACCATCAAAAAATCAATAACAACAAATTAAATAAAACTTATATTTTCCTAGGAGCTACACTATATCACAACATAGTGTGACTCTAGGGCACCAACAAAAAAAATAGAAAATTTAGACCCCATTTCCATGATGGGACATTGGAGGTCGAGTCATTACAGTAGCTACCTCCTTCTACCCTTAGTAGGGGCTAGGGATATTATGGGTACGTTATAGCACAATATCATAGAAAAGGTTTCAACAATAGACATTTACAAATCAAACGAAGCCTTGGAGTAGACTATAGGTGTTAGAACCTTACATCATGATATATGCATGTAGCATGGTATTGATGCTTTGATTTGGTTCTATTGTTATTTTTGTCTCACTGGCCTTACATGATCTTCTTAATATTGAATTAATAACATGACATGAAATGTTTTAGCTAGCCTCACCTTAGCAAGACCCCAATAATGAGACAAGGTGATAATCTTCATTATGAATATTGAATTTTGTTTGAATATAGTAGTTATGCATGTGCATGAAAACACACGAAAGTAAAAAACCACATGAACAACAAAGGATCATACAATATAGAACTGAAGGACTGAGGAATGAATAGTAGAATGGTACAATATAACTCTCACCAGTCACAAAATGGAAATGAGGAAGGAAGTAGAGATGAAAAGGAAATATCAATTTAGCAATGAGGAGGGGTTGACTCTCTTGATTGGATGGACACACTGAGGAGATTGAGAGATGAAATAAGGAGCTATAATACTGACAATTAAGGGCTTGTTAGAGTAAAAGATAAAAAAACAGGAGTAAATGCAATCATATTTCAAAGTCGTTCAAACTTACAAAGCCAGAGGCAACATGATTTGGGGATTAGTCATAGGGACAGATAGAGTCCTTTTGGGATAGGAAGAAAGAACTACTGGGGTAAATGAGAGTAAATCTAGAAGGAGGCATATGTTTTTAAGTGAAGACACTGTGAAAGGAGGAACTCTGCTAAGTACTCCTGAAAAGGATTTGAGCATCCATGAACAATAGTATGATAAAATTCACAGGAAGCCACATCTGGCGTCATCATTATAATCATGATAATGGGAAAAGAAGGGATGGAGAATATGTACCGCAATATTTTAAGAAGGCCAATCCTCCTACATTTGATTTTGAAATGAAGAAATTAGAAGATGTTGAGGCATAAGTCCTTGGGATTAATAAGTTCTTCAGAATTGATAGCTATTTAAAGAACATAAAAGTGAAGGTGGCTACTTTGAGCCTAAATGGAAAAGTTGACGTCTGGTGGGAATATATAAAAAATTTAAAGGGAATAAAAGAAGAAGATCTGTCTTGGAAAGAATTTGAGGAATATTTCATGAACAAATATCTATTTAAGAGACAACAGGGTTAAGGATTTTTATGAGCCCATATTGGGAAAAGTGTCAGATGAGGAGTATACACCAAATTCTTGGAGCTTCTAATGCATGTTTTCTACTTTATGGAAGAATAAGGACATATTTAGAGGTATGTTAGTGGACTTCCATAATCCTTCAAGGATATAATTGATTTCGATGAGCCGAAAACATTAGAGGATGAAATTAAAAAAAAATGAAGCACTTCTATTAGCAGTGCAGACATAGACCTAAGTATAAATTACACTGAAAATACAAAGGCAATGCTAAGTTTAAAGGAAAAAAGAAAAAAGAAACCAAGGGAATGAGTACAACTTCTATTAATCAAGAACATCAACAAAGGTCCAACGCTGCGAACAAAGGCTACTCTACTCAACCTATGGGGGAAGAAGTCAAGAGTTATGATAAAGGTCCATATAAGTGTCGGAATTGGAGAGAATCACTTAAAGAACAATTTCCCATAACAAAAGCATGCTGGCCCAAGGCTTCATAATGCACATGAAGCAGAGATAATCAAAGATGTGGAACAAAATATACCTAAAGTTTATGCAATAGTGGATAATTGTCAAGTTGATCACTAGACTGTGATTATAGAAATAGAAGGTAGGCTATGTGAAAAAAACATTTTACTTTTGATTGACCTTGGTTCAAATCTTATTCTCTCCATTGTTGAAAAATGTGCATTGAAAAATGAAGCACATACTGAGCCTTGATTAGTTCAGTTGGCCACAGGGACAAGAGGGAGAGTGGATCACATAGTAAGGTCATGCTTGATTGAGGTAAATGGCATGCTGATTGTTTCCAATTTCAATGTGCTACAACTTAGAGCATATGACATGTTTTTAGGGATCGACTGGTTTTATATGCACTGCACTAATGATGATTATTTTGAGAATAACATCAAATACCTTAATGGAGTTTGAGAGAATATAATATTTTAGGGAAAAATAATGCCTATTTTTGTGAGATTAATTTTTTCTATGCAAGCTAAGAGAAGCCACAAAAATGGATGTATTTTATTTGTTGTGCAAATATCTAACAGCATTGAAGTTGATTACAATGCCGGGAATGATGACATTGATGTTTTCTGGAAGTACCCCATTTTAAAACAATTTTTTAGATGTGCTTCCTGAAGCGATTCTTGGCTTTCCTCCTCATAGAGAGGTTGATTTCTCTATTGAATTAATGCTAGGAGAAACTCCAACATCAAATGCGCCATATAGAATGAGCACTCTAGAATTACTTGATATGAAGCTACAAATCAAGGAGATGTTGGAAAAGGGCTATATAAGGTTAAGTGTATATCCATGTAGAGCACTAGTTCTATTTTTGATGAATAAGGATCGCACACTTAGGCTGTACATTGGCTATAGAAAATTGAAAAAGATGACCATCAAGAATAGGTATCTTTTTCCAAGAATTGATGATATATTCGATCAATTAAGGGGAGAAACAATATTCTCCAATATTGAATTGAAATCAAGCTATAATCAAGTGCACATTAAATATGAAGATATCCACAAGACAAATTTTAGAACTAGGTATGGGAATTACAAGTTTCTGGTAGTGCCATTTGGGCTTACTAATGCCCCTGCAAATTTCATGTGCTTGATGAATAGTGTGATACGTCCCTACCTAGACAAATTTGTAGTGGTTTTTATCAATGAAAGTTTCATCTATTCAAATACCAAGGAGAAATATGAATAGAATTTAGCCACAATACTAAAATTGCTATGAGAACATAAGCTTTATGCAAAGCTTAGTAAATATTATTTCTTTCAATCACATAACCATTTTTTGGAACACATTGTCTCAAGAGAGGGTGTAGTAGCTAATCTAGAGAAGCTTAAGGCCATCATGGAATGGAAAACACCCAGTAATTCCACTAAAATGATGTCCTTTATGGGACTGACAGGCTATTATAGGAGCTTCATTAAGAACTTCTCCAAAATTAGCCACCCAAACGCTGCGTTACAAAATAAATGGGAGAAGTTTGAATGGACAACGGATTGTGCTACAAGATTCAATCAACTGAAGCAATTGTTAACAAATGCACTAGTGCTAAGAACAAAATACCCTGAAAAGGATTTCATTATATGCATAGATGCCTACAAAGAAGGACTTGGATGAGTCTTAAGTAAAAAGGCCAAGTGGTTTGTTATGAATCTCGAAATGTAAATGAGCATGAGAAAATTATATAACTCATGACTTGGAATTAGTTGTCGCCATCCATGCATTGAAGATGTGGAGACACTACCTTCTTGGAAGAAGTTTACTCTAATGATTGATAATGGAGGGATGGATCTTTTTTTATTAGCATAAATTAAATGCAATACAAGCTAGATTGTTGGCCACACTTAGTGAGTTTTATTTCAAGATCAAATACATCAAAGGAAAAGAGAACATAGTGGTTGATGCACTCCACAAGAGAATGAAAATGAACTATATAGTAGCCATAAGTTCCTATGGAACTAATCTTGTAGAAAGGATAAAATATGCTCGACAACAAGATGAAAAATATCAGTAGTTAAAGGAGAAATTGCAGCTAAAGTCCGAGGGTGAACATGACAAGGAATATTACCTCTCAGAGAATGGTTTGATTAGATTCAAGAAAAGAATCTATGTTCCAAATGAGGAGAATTTGAAGAAGTTGATATTGAGGGAGCTTCATACTAAACCATACTCTCGTCACGTTGGTTATCAAAATATTCTTACAAAGGTCAATAAATTTTACTATTGGCCCAACTTGAAAAGGGAGATAGATGATCTCATATTTAAATGCATAGAATTCAAATAGGTGAAGGTTGAGCGCAAGCACCCAACAATTTTATTGCAGCCTATTCCCCTTTTAGAATGGAAGTGGGAAGTGATTTCTATGGACTTCATTACAGGGCTTCTAAATACTTGAAAGAAACATGATTCCATCATGGTAGTGGTTGACAAGTTGAGTAAAGTGGCTCATTTTTTAGTTGTTAAGTCTACAAATTTATCTAGTGAGGTGGCTAAGATTTTCATGAAGGGAATTGTGAGATTACACAGAGTTCCTAAGAATATTATCTTAGATAGAGGTGACAAGTTCATTTCAGCTTTTTGGAGAGAACTATTCGTAGGGTTGGGAACTGAGATGGTGTATAATACAACTTATGATTCACAGACTAATGAGAAAACATAAAGAACTAACATAATTATTGAGGATATGCTAAGAATGTATGTAATGCTCTAGCCTAGGAAGCAGGAAAAATATCTTCCACTTATGAATTTTCATATAATAATGGGTATCAACTGTTAGCCCTGCTACTTAACTAAGGTTTTGGAGGCCAGGGATAAGTTTGGCCATAGTGGTAGTGCTCAAAAGAAGCTCATGGCATTAATATTCCTTCTCCTCCTTTACTCCACCTACTCTCTTTCACCCCCACTGCCTCCGCTTTTCCTCTAAAATCCAGCATAAACCCCTATTCCTTCAAGCCTCGAGCGCAAAGCTTACCGCCATAACACCACATCTACATGACCTCGCACTTCCATAACCTGTCGTCACCTTTTGATTATGGCCGTTGATCGCCGCACCCCGATCCAATGGTTATCTAGTGCACCTGATGAAAATCCGCGCGATCAAATCCCCACCATCCGATCATCTCCGCCGTGATCAGATGATGTCCACTCTCCCCGCACCCGCGAAGTAATGGCACATTAACGCGCGATGGAGAGTGGTTTCCTGTCTCCTCTACCGCCACGCATCATACTCGAAGTGGTATCGCATGCCACTGTCCTTCTACCACCCTGCGTCTAAAAGTAGGTGCGACCAAAACAACTTACCACTTAGCCTCTCGTTGCCACTCGATAACTCCTGCACGTCTCCTCCACCCGATAGCCGTAAGATCTCTACACTCGAAATCCAATGGCCCACGCTCGCTTTGCTCCTACCTCTCCTGATACCCTCCACCGAGAAATCCCCACTGTCTATCCTCTTGATTCGACTACTGGTCTTCCTCCTTCACCCAATCTGTCTATCCACCATGTAGTCCACGTCCCTTGATTGTTCTGTGCACCCAAAGGACGAAGGTGACCAGTTTTCAGTACTGTTTGCAGTTTCTCGTCAACCACCATAATTAACAAATAGTATGGATGAGGAAGAAAATGACAGAGCACGAATAGATAACTGCATTTAACAGTTATGGAGCTTCATTGATACAAGCACTCCAGCTACACGAGAGAACAATAGAGCATCGGAAAAGATTAGATTCATCCACTGAAGCAAGAAAATTCCCTCAGAGACTTCATCAGGCAACTAAATATAGTTGGTGGTCAATTATGACCCCTCCATACCTAGAATGGTCGAGTGCCTTTGTAATGAAACTCTATATATACCCATAAACAAGATGTAATCAAGGTGGATGTTTGATGTTTTGATGTAAGGTTCAACTTCTGGAGACTGTAACTATTTTGATACTTGCAGCATCTTGTCTTCATTTCCAGCTAATACAAGCTTCTTTTGCTATTAATTGCTCACTTTTCATGCTTCTTATTTTCCAAACTGTGCTTAATATGCTGTATTCTTGAACTCTTGATGTTTAACATTAGAGCAGCTGTCATCCTACCTCTATGTTAAAGTCTTGTATGTATCAGTGAACGCGTTATTCAGGTTTCTGTTCACCTAGTGCCAGAGAGTTGTCATCCTGTCTGTGCATAAGGGAATTAGATTTGCAGACTTCTTTACTGGTTGCAGCTGGCCATCACATGTTCATGTGCATCTGCTGGTGTGGTCAGTATTCTCCATCTTCCCCCAACCCTTAAACTATGAGTAGTTGGTGGTCTAAAGCCTTATAGTCTGGAGATGTTCACACATGTCTGAAGTTAAGCAAAGTAGAAGTGGTTATATGGCTTGGACAAGCATCATTCCTTCCATTCATCCATTTGCAACAATAAGTTGAATTTTTATGTTCCCGAGCATCTCCAAGATACAACCTAGGAGAGTTTCTTGGGGTGATAAAATTAATTGGCGCCATTTCTAGGGAGAGGAGATTGAAGCTCAACTTCCTTGGGACAATGACATAGTTCCAACTTTGATGATAGACAAAGTCTAGACACATTTTTGGTTATAACCATCTATTTGGTGACTCTACTGGAGAACCAACCTAGTGGCGACTCCACTTTACAGTTCTGGCTCTGTTTGTGAGACATACTTGGAGAAATCCTCAGAAAACACCTGCTGACCCAGTGTTTGGCCCTAAGAAGATTGTTAGGCAAATAAAAACATCACATAAAGGAGCATTAGGATCAGGTAAGCCCAAGAAATCTTATGAATCTCTGCAAGAAAGGCTTGTAGTTGAATGTGTACAGTTTGAAGATATAGAGCCTAGCATAGTTAGTAAAGAAATACCCTCAAAGATTCATAAAGCTCCTTGTTCATTTAGTTACCCTTTGGATCTCAGTCCAAAGAAAGCCCCCCATATAGTCCATCATATTCCTTTGTCCCTATCATCTATTTCACCACTTCCTACCATTCAAACTGCCAGTATCCTTCCATATATCCCAGCCATGGCAGGTCAACAAGCACCCACAAAGATGGAAAGAATCATAGCTACTAGGTATGGACCTTTGGTCCTGCTTGTTCCTTTGAATGCCATGCCTACAGGAGAATACCAGAAATACATGCCTAACTTCATTGGTACAGAGGGATTAACAGCTGAAGAACACCTTGAGTCTTTTTATAGTTATGTTGATAACCTAGATATCAGCAAGGATGATGTGTGGATGAGAGTATTTGTCTGGAGCCTTGATGGAGAGGCTAGAAAGTGGTTCAGAGAACTAGCCCCTAGGTCTATAATAGACATTGAAGCATTAGATGATGTATTTTTGAAGCATTGGGGGGATAAGAAAGACCTGCTATATTACCATACAAAGTTTGGAAATCTCAAGAGAGAAAATGGGGAATCATTGCCTGATTTTAATAAAAGATTCAATCATATGTATAGTAAGATACTAGCGGAAGTAAAGCCAACCCCCACCTTTTCCAAACTCACTTATGCCAATGCTTTTGACTCTGATTTCTGCCTAATTTTGAGAGAAATAAGATGTGCCACTCTAGCTGAAATGCAAGATACAACGTTAGAGGTGGAATAAAATATTATGGCTGCAGAAAAGCTCAAAAGTCATGTTGATAGAAGGAGGCAGAGAGGCGAGGCTTCTTCTTCCCCTGCTTCATATTTTGATCCTAAATTAGACAAAATGACTAAAATGATAGAGTCATTGGCCGCTAAAATATCTAAGCTGAAGGTTGAGAAGAATTCAGGGAAGGCAAGGCTTCCAAACACATTTGCTCCAAGAAACTCAAACCCTTTCAGAAGAGCAAATGATCAATTGTAGATGATTTAGAGGGGTAAAGAAGCTAATGAAGAACAAAAGGTTAAGGCTCCTTTCCAAAACATAGTCATGGAAGAGGAGCAGTTTGAAGAAGAGGATTAAATTCATTGCATGGAAGATAAAGGTGTTGAAAATGCAATAAGATGATGGAGCTTAGTGAAAAGAAGTCACCTTCATTAAGTGGGCCCGCTGGCTATTTTTGGTGCAAAGTCTATTTTTAGACATATGGATCATGGTCTATGAGTTGTAGGATGCTATTTATGGATGATTGGTCATGTTGGTAAAAATAGACGGACCTCTATTTTTAGACATATGGGCAGAGTCTATTTTTAGACTGCTAGGCTAAAAATAGAACAATCGAATATTATTAGCTCTTAATAATATTTGGATTGTAAACATTATCTTATTCTCTTGGAGCACTTCAGTTCGAGCTACAGATGTGTCACATGCAACTGCTAGAAGGAAATACGCTTTTCTTATGGGTTACTTGAGCTATTGCATGAAGGAATTCAGTTAGAACTTCAGTGATTGAGTTATGTGGAGTTGAATGAGGAGTTGATGGAGTTGTGTTCAGTTTGACTTAGTTGAACTAGTTGTATTTAGTCTAACTAACAAATACACTAGTGATGAGTGGTGTGAATTAGTTATTAATTAATTCACTAATTATTAACTCATAAATCAACTAAAGAATACATCAGTTAACTCAGTGCATGGACAGTTCAGTGGAGACAAGTGTTAGAGGTGAGTGAAAGGGCAAGACAACTGTCAGTTGTGGCTATAGTTGTGCATGAGATTTGCACAATCAATGGATTGAGTATTTCCAATGAGGATTGCATGGTATAGGCAAAGGGAATACGAATTTGGAGCTGATTCGTCATTCTATTCTCAACAGATATTGCGCAACGGAGGAGATTTGAACCTGTGATTTATTCATATCTGAGCTAGTTTTTGTGTAACAGGTGGAGATAGTACTGAGTACTTGCGAGGAGTATTGTACTATGTATTGTTACATGTTCTCAATCAATATAATATATAGATAGTTGGAGGTTTTCAGCTATATGCTTTCCCCGTGATATACTGTGTTGATATGTGTGATTGATGTTTCAATGTGCACATGCGAATGTTTTTGATTCCGCAAAATTGATGATCAATATTAGAGGAGGTTATGTATTATGCATGATTCTGCAAATAGTGTATAATCAGGATAATCTCTGTGAATAAGTGTTATATTATTCAAAATTTCTACAAATTTAACTGGACTTAACTCAGTTAACTGAGCTAAATAATTACAACTCAAATACAACTCATCCTTATCTCCTTAATTAAGGGATAACTTCCTCAATCAAAGGGATAACTATTGCATGTCTTCACAAAGACTTCATGTTTGAATTTCTCCAAATAATTAACTCAAGATTAATTAATTAATTATTTTTCAAACAGCTGGTGAGACTAAATTCGAAATTTAATTCAAGGACAAATTAAAATTGGAATATATCCTGAAATGTTATCTATAGCAATGCTATTTTTAGGATTTCTTCTCTTTATTTTCAAACTCCCGCTCCACAAGAAAGGGATTATCTGTCACCTCGATCCTGTCTCTTTGGAACTCGAATTTACACTTTGACAATGCCTTAGTCAAAATGTCAGCATCTTGCTCCTCGGTCGAAACATACTGCAACAACATGATCCTCCTCACCACACAGTCTCTAAGATGATGGTACCGAATGTCGATATGCTTGGACCTGTCATGAGATACTAGATTCTTAGAGAGTTTGATACAACTCTAATTATCACAATAGATCACAGTTGGATCCATCCTCTAATCAAACAAACCAACTAGAATTTTCCGCATACAAATGGCCTCACATGCTACCTGACTTGTAGCCATGTATTCAGCCTCTGCTAAGCTAAGTGCAACTGACATTTGTTTCCTGATTTACCAAGAAACTATAGTTGAACCAAGGTTGAAAATTCCTCTTGATGTGCTCTTTCGATCTGATGGACTCCCTGCCCAATCTGCATCTGTGAAGCCCTGTAGCTTCACTCCCTCTGACCATCTGTACCATAATACGTACTGAGATGTGCCTCTGAGGTATCTCAAAACATGCTTCGTTGCCTTCTAAAACAGCTTGGAAGGCTGAACCATAGCTTAACTTAGTTGGTTCACCGCAAAGCAAAAATCTGGTCGTGTGTTCACTAAATACATCAATGAACCCACAAGTTGTCGATACACAGTAGCTTCTACTACCTCACCTGAAGTAGCATCCTCCTTCCTCCGGTTACTTGTTAGAGGAGTCTGCATGGGTTTGTACTTCTCCATGTGGAATCTCCTGAGTATCTCATTGGCATACTTGCCTTGAGACATAAACACTTCCCCATACTTCTGCCACACTTCCATGCCTAGAAAGTAGTGCATGAGACCCATGTCTTTCATCTCGAACTCTCTTGCAAGGTCTTCCTTGCAAAACATGATCAATTGATCATCAACTATCAATATCAGATCATCAACATAAAGAAAAATGGTCAACTGCTTACCTTCCACCATGATGTGGTACAAGTTTGCATCCGCTTCACTCTCTGTGAAGCCCAACCCAGTTAAGTAGTTGTTGATCCTGGTGTACCAAGCACGAGGTGCTTGCTTCAGCCCGTACAAAGCTCTCTTGAGTCGGCACACATGTGACTCACGATCGAAGGTCTCAAAATCTTCTGGCTGCTCTATGTACTCCTCTTCCTCAATCTTGCCATTGAGGAATGCAGTCTTCACATCCATCTGATGGATCTTCCAACCCATCTATGCTGATAGTGCCAACATCAATCTGATAGATGAGTACCTTGCTACAGGAGCAAAATTCTCATCATATTCGATCCCCTCAACCTACGAGAAACCATGGGAAACAAACCTTGCCTTATGTTTCTTCACACTACCATTAGCTACATGCTTTACCTTGTAAAGCCAATGGGAACTCACGACTGACTTGTTCTCCGGTCTTGGAACAACATCCCAAACATTGTTCCGAACTATGGAGTCATACTCCTCCACCATAGCACCAACCCAAACTGGTTTTTGCACTGCTTCCTCGAAGGAAGATGGTTCGGTCTCTACACATTCCCCAACAAGGGCCATGTAACCAGTTTACCGCTTAGGTGACCTCCTCTGTCTGTGCTAAGAAGATGGTTCTCCCACATTCTCTCTCCCATCCAACAACAATCTATCAGCTTCTCTCATGCGCTTCCGCCCATCTCTGGAAGACTCTGCATGAGTGGATGTCTCCACTCCTGGAACCTCTGCATGCGACTGCTCTGCATCATTCTGAGGCTCCTCCTCCTTAGGAACCAAAAGTTCCTCCTCTGCATGCATCTTGATCTTCCTCTCAAGGGAAACTCGCATGGTCTTCAGCTCATCGAACTTAAGATCTCTGTGAACCACTGTCCTCTGACTGGTAGGCAAATACACCCGATAGTTGTGGGGAGTATCAGTGTACCCCACAAGTATCCCTAACTCAATTGTCAGCTCTAGCTTCTTCCGGGCATCCTTGGTCACATGGAAATAAACCGATGAGCCAAAGATCCTGAAGTGACTCACATTTGGTCTCTTCCCGGAGAAGGCTTTCTCTATTGTCTTCATCCCAAGTATGCGATGTGGGCTTTTATTTTGCAAGTAAACTGTTGTGTTGCATGCCTCAGCCGACAAATGAAGTGGTAGGCCTTGGTCATGCAACATCGCCCGAGCTGCTCCCATGATAGTTTTGTTCTTCCTTTCGGCCACCCCATTCTGTTGTGGGTTATGAGGTGTCATCAACTCCCATTTAATTCCTTCTGCTACACAGAAGTCCTTAAACTCTTGAGGGACATACTCTCCACCATTGTTGCTTCACAAGGCCCTAATCTTCTTTCCTAATTCTTTCTCAACCAAGGCTTTGAAATCACAAAACCTTGAGAAGGTTTGATCCTTCTTATGCATGAAATAGATCCAGCATCTATGAGAAAAATCATCAATGAAAATAACATAGTACCTTTGTTTAGCGGTGGAGGCTGTCAAGAATGGTCCACACACATCTGTATGAACTCGCTCCAAGATTGCTTCAGCTCGACTGTCTCGATCTTGAAAGGAATATTTTGCATACTTACCCAAGGTACAACCTTTGCATGTGTCCACTTGCTCAATTTTACCTTTGGGAAGTCCGGTAGAAATTTGTTGCATTATCTTCAAGGCCCCATGATGCAAGTGGCCCAACCTTCTATGCCATAACTCGCCAATTTCTTGGCTTTGCACCAATTCTGCTTTGAAACTCAATGTAGCACAGTCATCTACCTCTAGCTTGTAGATATTCTTCACTCGAATCCCAATCCTCTTGGTCTGACCCGTGGCTATGTGTCTTAGGAACGCCTTTCCTTTACTGAAGACTACATCATAACCTTTGTCTTCCAACATCGCTACCAATACCAAGTTTTTCTTCAGTCCAGGCACATACTTTACATCAGTCAGAGTGAGAGGAGCTCCATGCTCCCTCTGAAACACAATGGTACCTTCACCTGAAACACGGTACTTTCTATCATCATCCATCTCGATGCACATCTGGAGGTCTTTCTCCTCCAAGGTACTGAATAAACTCTTATTGACGGTCATGTGGAATGAGGCTCCACTATCCAGGTACCAAACACAACCCACCATCGATGAAACCATGCATGCGATGAGGGTAAAATCCAATTCGAACTGTGAGGTCAGTGCCTCACCATCTTATCCTTTCGAGGATCCCTTCTTGGATGTATTCAATGGACAATTTATTGCATAATGGCCCACCTCATGACAATTAAATCATCGCACTTTAGATTTGTCAATCTTCTTCCCACCATGGGAAGAACTCGATTTGGAATGGGAAGCCTTCCCTTTCCCTTTCCTCGCCTTACTTGCTAAGGCAATATTTTTTTCATCATCATGCTTAGATGAAGAACCATCTCTGGTGCTTCTCCTGATCTCCTCCTACATCAGATCTGACCACAGTCGTTCCCAATCTGGTAGTTTCTCTCTTCCATTCACTAAGTCTTGGTAGCTATGCCAGCTCTTAGGAAGACCGAGGAGAGCAAGGCTCACCATATCATCATCAGTTGTCATGATTCCTACACTTCCAAGCTCATCTCTGCAGGTGGTGAGCTTATTCAGATATGTAGAGATCGTGTCGCCCTCTTCACACTTGATTTTCTGAAGCTTTTCTTTCATCGCCAACTTCCTCTAGTCGTCGTTGTTCTGATATAGATCCTTCAATGTATTCCACATTGAAAATGGAATCTCCTTCCCATGGAGATTCAAGACAATATGGTCTCAAACTCCCTCCAAAAGAATCCTCCTCACTCTCGCCACACATTTCTTCCATTCCACCAATTCTTGGGCATGAGCTGTTGTTGGCTTGGGGACTTCTTGATCAATGAAGTCCTTCAAACCGTTGTCCTCTAATACCGCTTCCATGCAATCCTTCCAGGCTATGTAATTCAAACTGCCATCCAGGGCATGCTCAAGTCTCAAGCCATTGAACGCCATTGGTGAACTTTTGAGATGTGATAAGAAATTGATTATGTACCTACAATCAAGAACTTCGAACTTTTCCCTTCTTTGTATATTGTTCTCCACTTTGATCACCTTTCCTCTAATACCATGTAGAACTTCTCACTGTAGATTAAACTGGTTATGCAATGTACTAAAGCAAAATACTTAATCTACTTCTACAATCAAACTTGCGAAAGTTTAATCGATTTTGAGCATGATCAACCAGAACACATGTAACAGAGAAGAAGATTCAATCACACATGAAACACAGAAGAATACTCCGGGGAAAGACTCAGCTAAAAACCCCGCTGTATGTATTATCATACAAGTGGAAATATCTTAGGATTACACAAAGCTTTAGCTCTCAAGCTATCCAGCTCTTAGTACAATCCCTCACTGCTGCTCATAGACAAAATAGACAACACATATGCCTTCCTTCAGTTCTCCAAGCCTCCTATTTCCTTGCGCAGTTTCTCCTGGGTCCTCCAGCTGCCACCTGTGTGATTCTCACCTCACACACTACCCTGACCTCTGTAATAATTGTGCAATCCTCAAGGAATGAATTCCTTCTGCATGCAAGATATATTCACATGGGAATATTCTAGCAACTAATAGTAAAATGTCCCTGCCTTTAATATCAACTGGGTCTTTGTCTGAACTGACATTCATTGGTTATTTATGAGAGAATATTCAGTTATCTAGAGAACACTAGTTGCATGCATGCATGCATTAACTGACTGACCTCACAATTAGTTTCACAAACTGTTTCGAACTAATTTAACTGGACTTCACTCAGTTAACTGAGGTAACTAATTACAACTCAAATACAACTCATCCTTATCTCCCTAATTAAGGGATAACTTCCTCAATCAAAGGGATAATTGTTGCATGTCTTCACAAAGACTTCATGTTTGAATTTCTCCAACTAATTAACTCAAGATGAATTAATTAATTATTTTCAAACAGCTGGTGAGACTAAATTCGAATTTTAATTCAAGGACAAATTAAAATTGGAATATATCCTGAAATGTTATCTATAGCAATGCTATTTTTAGCATTTCTATTTTTAGCATTACTTGTTTCTATATTCAACACTAATGACATCCATCGAATTTATCTATTCTACTCTGATGTAAAGGGGCTCTCTTTCTTCTCTTTCCAACACCCTATTCACCTCCTTATCCATGGCCTCCTCATGATTCATCCATGATGCAAGGGCCATTAGTTGTAAGTCCCCCAACTTTGCATTAGGGTCCCACACATTCAAGCCTGGAAAGTTGTGCAATTAGAATTCAGATATCTTGGCCTTATCCTCTAGGGTGCTCTTGTCACATAGTTCAATGAACTGCCTATAGTCATGGAAAGGCATAGTCCCCTGTTGTGCTAGTGTCTTGATTTGAAATTTCAGTCATTGATCTTGGAGGTACAAGGCATATGATTTTGGTGGCATCCTGCACTAGAGTGCCTCCATGGAGAGGCTTTCCATGGTGGCTAATTGGCTCTCTTTTTCTTGTAACTGCCTCCTTAGCCATCTGTTTTCTGCCTCTAGTTGAGATCTCATCATTTGTTCCATGTCTCTCGTCTTACTCAACTCTCTTCCCATCTCTAGGAGTTTCTCTTCCATATGGCCCACATCCTCTACCTTCTTTGATTTCGAAATTTGCATCTAGCAATCTATCCTTCCTCTATCTTTCTCAAGCTCAAAGAAGAGAGGGATGGAAAATTTTTGTGGTATCACTCTGCCTCCCTCAATGAATCTATAATAAGATCTCATAGTGGCTTGTGGGCTAGGTTCTTGTAGCTCTTGGAACTCTCCCTCGAATTTGTTTTGAGAATTTTCCCCCTCCTGCACTTGTATTTATGCTTCCTTGCCTTCCCTCTATCCTTGATATCCTTCCTGTAGCTTTTTATGTGTTTCATGTAGTGCAGACAGAGTTTCCTGTAGGACTATCTGAGGATCCTATAGAAGGATTTTTCCTTTTTGAAATGGTGTCAAAGGTGCCTTCTCTTGCTTTGTTTTTGTTGACCTGGTGACATGCTTTCTAACATAGGTTATGGGAGACTTTGGGGAAGCTTGTTTTAATGTGCCCTCTTCACCTTTTAATTCCGGGGAAACTATATTTTCTTGCTCTTTTGGTGACTCCTCAATTATGATTGGAGTCCTGGTGGGTGTTTGTGGTTTCCCTTGTTTGATCCTAGTGCTCCTCCTTGTTTTAAAATAGAGGGTAGTCATCCTCTGTCTTTTCCCTTTTGACTTGACAGGTGTGATTAGGGCAGTTAAGGCAACAGTTGCCTCCTTAGTGGGTTTAGGAGACAACCTTGGATATTCCTCCCCTTCCTTGGTATGTTCCTTAGGGATTTCTTCTTTCTTATGTTCTTCCTCCTCACTTTTATCTTCTCCTTCTTCTTTTGTTTCTTCTTCCTCTATTTTATCTGTTTATGCCTCCTCTTCTTCCTCTAGTTCTTCTTCTTCCTCTTCAGGTTCTTCTTCATCTTCTTTTGCTTCTTCTTCAACACTAGAGGTATTGTCCCTATCATATTCAAGGGCTTGTATTTCAATCATGGGCTCTTTGTCCATGTCTCTAAATGTGGACCATTGAATAGGGATTCCTAGCTGGCTCAAGGCATCCTCTTGTATTATCTTAATAAGTCCATGGTGTGTCAATGGTTGATGTTTTCCCTCTTGGACTTTTAGGCTCGTGTCTATTATTGATTGCAGCAAGAAGTAGGGTAAACTGAGTCTTTTGTCAATGGGTATCTCCTCTCCAAATATCAACTCATGGAGGAGTCTAAATTGGTAACCATAGATTATATTGAGCCTCCCTTCACAAGAAATATATTTGAGAATGTGATAGATAACCTCATTCCAAGGATAGGGAAGGTTTTCCCTTCTTATCCCATTTTTGTCTTCAATTGGCTCTTCATCCCTTAAGAATAAGTTTTTCTTCACAAAATTTCTTGCAGCCTTATCCTCCTTTCTCTGTTGCATCCCTTGAGGAAGTGTAATTTCAATTCTGCTAATTACCTCAAGAGTAATTGTAATTGACAGACCTCTTACCACAGTAGTAGCACTGGTTCTAGCTTGAGGGTTGAGTTCCATGGAAAATTCTTGAGCTACATCATCATCATACCCTCTAAGCAGCTCAAAGAATCCCAACCATTTATGCCTTCTAAATATTTCTACCACAGGGGGATGGAGGTGTATCCTGGATGTCTTTGTGGGTTCCCTTCTGTTAAATCCTCTTGTCATGTCTCTTCTTTGGTTAGTTGACTGTAGGGATTTTACTGGGCTAGCGTTAGTGTTTCTAGGGTGACTGAGAGTTTAGAATATTGGTGGATGGTTGCAATTTCTTCTATCTCCACACAACTTTTAAACTTCACACAATTCTGTCTAAAACCCTAGACCCATTGTAATCACTTAGAAAACCCAGATTTTTTCTTTCCCTTTCCTAGCTATCAAGTCAAAACGCAGGATATATGGGCCACCTATCTTTCACTATGATGCTTTGGATGAGCAGAATTGTTGAATAGTTGGATCCTAGGCACCCCCTTGTAGAGTTCTCTGTCAATTTCTAATGCTTCATGTAGCTCCATGTGTTTCCTGTAGTTGTTCCTGTAGTTATGTTTCCTGTAGGGTGGCTAAAATAGGGTTTCTTCCTCGATGGCTTTCCAAGGTGGTCCTGGTCCTCTCTGATCTCAAAATGAACAAATGGTGCATGAGAGTTTTGAATTTTGGTTATTTATTGTCGATTCCTTGGAGCGCTGCATTAGCTGGCAGTGTATGCAATTTCCTCTTTGGGACCATTGGCCCAACATTGGTTATCATGTAGCCTCCCCTTGTAATCATCACTCACTCTCACATAACTTAACCTGGCCACCTTTTCAACTCATTCACCTTAATGTGACATTGCAACGTGGCATGTTGATTAGGAGTTCATTTTTTGTTTTCGAGTTGAGGGTGGCCAAGTTAACTGGCCACCTCTAGCTTATAAAATCATTTTTTTTCATATTCCTACACTTTTATCATATCGTACTTAGGGAATAATTTGGATGATGTGTCATACATGTGTCATCCTTTGCTTAGTTGATGCGCGTTGGAGGGTGACTCTGTTGTGCTTCTTTTTTTTCAAGTAAGTGCTTTACCTTGGTCACTTTTTTGTTGATTTCTTCCAGCTGATGTAGTTGTCTTCTTTGTTATTGTTTGCAGGTTCTTGGTCTTTTTTCTTGTTGCTGAGATCTAAATAAGACTCATAATGCCTGCAGGGGTGTTGAATCTCTTTACTTGCATGGATGGTGAAAAAGAATGCATGGAGGAATTGCTATTGTGATAACACAGGCTGCTACAAGGTTTCCTGTAGTTACTACAAGAAATCTTGTAGTTGCCTTGTTCATAATTTTTTGTTTCTTTTCACTTGGAGGAGGGATGGGTGGTGATGTAGGAGTGGAAGGATGGAAATGTAGGAGATGGAGTGGTAGGTGAGTGAGGCCAATGATGGCATGTCCCTTGGACTCTCTTTTTCTTTTTTTATGTATTTTTTCATTTTTCTGAGTGGTTTTTTATGGACATGAAAGTTGGTATGGTCATGAGTTGGAGTTGGGTGAGAGGTGGTGAGGTGTAGGTTCCATTTTTCAACATATCACAAGCATGCATCATCATTTTCCAGTATGGACTTCATCATTGTAGTGTTTTAGGAAACTCTGTAGAAGTTAAAAAATTGCATAAAAACTGGTTTTTCATCCCTAGAAGTGAGGATGGATGATGAAGACATAGTAGGCATGGAACACATTAAGTGAATGGAGGAAGAATGGGGTGATGCTTGGCTTTCTGTCCCTTGAACTCTGAGTTTTTTGTTGCCTTCAAAAACCTGCAAAAAACAAAATATTAGTGGGTAGGTTTGAGGTCCCTGCCATGGCATTTTGTTTTTTGTTTTTCTTTTCACTTTTTCTTCTTTTTTTGAAAGACACACAGGTCACCTCAAAGGAGGTTTTCAACTTGTTTTCCTGCCCTAAGCACCTCAAGGGAAATTTTCACCCAAGGATCTTTTTATTTTCCTTTTTTCACTCTTGAGCTGCCTCAAGGAAGTTTTCAACCCAAAAGTTGACCTCAAGTGCCTCATAGAGGTTTTCACCTAGGTCCCTTATTGTTTTTTTTTTTTTTTCATTTTTTTTCCAAAAATAAAAAGTCTTCAAGAATTTGGTGAGCAGGAAGCTGAGACACTTCCAAGCACATTCACTTCCTTATTGATGGTACTAATGAACTCTTCCCTTGACAGAGATCTTTTATAGGCTTTTAATCTATATCCATTGACAAGCAAGGGGATAGGTTTTTCATCAATGGTCCTTATTTGCAAAACCTCATTGTCATGGAACTTTTCTATCAGATATGGGCCCAGCCACATGGTCATCAATTTTCTTTTCAAGTCCTTGAACCTAGAGTCATATAGCAGAGCCTAATCACCTTCTTAAAAAACCTTGTCCTTGATTTTTTGGTCATGCCAAACCTTTCTATGTACTTGAACAACTTTAGTGTGTAGGAGGGCCTGCATCCTAAATTCATCCAAACCATTGAGCTGGAACAACCTCTCCTGTTGTGCCTTTGTAACATCCAAATCCAAATGTGTTGCCATTCTTAAATTGTTGTACTCAAACTCAATGGAGAGCACAGCTTTCTTTCCATATACCAAGTCATAAGGGGTGAAGCCAGTGGTTGTCTTTCAAGTTGTATTATAGGCCCAAATGGACTCCACTAGTCTGTCAGTCCAATATTTTATGCTGCTTCTCAAAATCTTGGTGAGAATGTCTTCCAATGCTCTGTTAGTAACGTCTACTTGTCCATTAGCCTGAGGATGATAAGAAGTTGACTTCTTGTCTTTGATCTTATGCTACCTCAACAAATTCTTAATTAGGTGTGATGTGAATTGAGCTCCCTAATCAGTGACTAGTTCTCTAGGGTACCCAAACTTGTAAAATATATTCTCTCTTAGGAACTCATCCACTTTATCTTTTGTTGCTACCTTGACAGCCTTGGTCTCATTCCACTTTCTCAAATAATCAGTGCATACAAATATATATGTTTATGCCCTGATGGTGGATCAATGGGCCTAATGAAATCCATGCCCCGCTTGTCAAATGGCTCAAGAGTCACTTGAGGTTGCAAATGAATTTCATCCCTGGGAGTAGGTTTCCCCACTCTTTGGCATTAATCACATCGACTAGTGTATCTTCTTGCATCTTGGTGGAGAGTGGGCCAGTAGTAGCCAGCTTGCAGTAGCTTGAATGTGAGGAAACCAACTCACAAAAATATAGAAAATAAATATAAACACCTTAAAATTCAGCCTCTTCGAGGGGGCAACCTCCTTTACATTACACAAATGAACAATTCTTGGATGATACAAATGACAAGACCTCCTTTCTATATATAGGAGTCTAAGGGGTCATA
>APFE030860023.1:282218-312304 GCA_000404065.3 Pinus taeda | reverse complement strand
ACCTTCATGAGGCTAATGGATGACATCTTGCAACCATTCACCAACTCATTTGTAGTGGTATAATTGGATGACATCCTAATCTTTAGCTAGAGTTGGGATGAGCACCTCCAACACATCCACCAGGTTCCCCAAACACTACAACAACACAAATTATGTGCCAATCTCGAGAAATACACTTTTGGCATGACCTAGGTGCAGTATCTAGGATAACTTATTGATGAACGGGTGGTGCACGTGGATCAAGCTAAGATCTAAGTCATTTGGGATTGGTCATCTACAACCACTCTAACAGAGCTCTACAACTTTCTACATCTTGCCAATTTCTACCCCAGGTTCGTGTTGGGATTTTCTCATATCACTTGGCCCTTGAGTCAAGTCACCAAAGGAGGAGTGAAAGCAAAACTATTTTGGTCTGAATCTCAACAAAAGGCATTCACATAGTTGAAAGATCACCTCTGCTCAGACCAGTGCTCACATTACCAGACTTGCAACAACCATTTGAGGTCAAGAGAGATTCCTCTGACTATGCTATTGGGGCAGTCCTTACTCAACACAGGCATCCAATGGCATATCACAGTGAGACACTTTCAGAAACAGTCCAGAAGTATCCCACTTATGAAAAAGAGATGTATTCCATTGTGCATGCCTGTCGACAATGGAAGCATTACATTTTGGGGAAGGAAATGGTCATCCACACAGAGCACTGACCCCTGCAGTTCATACAGACCCAAGGGAAATTACAGAATGATCACCATCAAAAGTGGTCCACATACCTACAACAGTTCCATTTGAATATCAAGTATAAGAAGGGAAACACCAATAATGTTTCAGATTGCCTCAGTTAACCACTAATCATGGTGTTAACCACTGTGCTCAACTCTTGTGGGCACGAGACTTCTAATTGGCCACTTCTCTACAAAATCGACCCAGAATTCGGCCACACATACCAGACACTCTTGGAGGGTCAGCATGTTCTAGATTTTCACCTCTAGGATGCCCTGTTATGCCACTTGGGTCACCTTTGTGTCCCTTCAAGTGAGCGTGCCAAGATGATTTGGGAAGCACACTACATTCGGGCTGCTGGGCATTTCGGGGTCGAGAAAATGGCGGCAGTACTACATAAGTATTTCTATTGGCCAAATCTTTAAAAGGATGTCAGAAAGTACATCAGATCATGCACTGCCTACACCATTACCAAGGCTATGGGAGACAAGGAATTTGAGCTCAGCATTCCCCATTCCTTGGCCTACATCCAGTGTTCAATGTGGACCACCTTCGACCATACTTTCCACCATTACTAGACACATCCGATATTGCAGAACAACTCACACCGACTGAGTTAAATCCAAATTGCATAGAACAAGTTGGAACTAATCAGATCATGGACACACAGATCAAGCACACTCTCTAGCAGAATATCCAACTGTATCAAGTTTTCGAAGCAGGCCAACTCCTTCACTAGGGCAAGTGGCTCACCAGGGACCAAGTTTAGCAGAAGTTTCCTCATCTCATGGAGGAACTCAATGCAATGGGGACCATTGCTTCCTAAGGGGGATGAATGATCCAGGTGGATATTGGTGGCCACTTTCCAAGTCCACTTGGACCCCCACCATTGTTTCTTTTAGCTTTTCAATTTCCTTAATTGTAGCATAGTTTACTATTTTTAGCAGTTTTTCGGGTCCTGAACTTCCGGAGCCATTTTGAGGCCCTAAACAACATTTTTTGGAAAAACTTGGAGCAACATGGGTCCATGGATTGATGTTTCTCTTCCCAAAGTTGTATTTCTCGAATAGATCTTTCTAACGAGATATTGTGCGTGTCAAATGAAGTTTGTATGCCAAAGTTATGCCCCTGGGAATTTGATGTACCAAGTTACCCAAACTGGGTTCACAGTTTGGCATTTCATCTTCTACGCTAAGGTTTTTGGATGTTTAGGGTTTTCCATTGTTTCTCAACAATAAATAGGCCTTCGAGCCTCATTGTAACACAATTCAGAGGCATGTAGATACCACATCTCTTCTCAGAGATAAGCTACCATCACCCTAGCTAGTTTATTTACATTCCTGTTTGTAAGCATATTTTAGTATTTTACAGCAATGAAATGAAGTATTATTTTTGTTGCATCTCTATATGTATGGTTATATCTATATTTTGTTGCGTTCCTATTTAAATTGGATCAGGAGATACTCTTCATAATCCACAACTATTCTAAGAACATGAAAGAAAAGGTAGTCACCTATAGTTTTAAGGGAAAAATAGACATATGGTGGAAAGATTTGAAGAATGTCAAAAACATAATTGAAGAGGAGTTGAGTTGGAATGAATTTTAAAGGATCTTTGGGAATAAATATCCCTTAGGAAGATAGTATGCCAACAAAGAAAACGAGTTTAATGAGCTCAAAATATGACAAATTGATGAAGAATACATCACCAAGTTTCTAGAGTTGCTGAGATATGTGCCATATCTTAAGCATGAGAAGGAAAAAATTCAAAGTTTCATCAATGGGTACCCTTATCGTTCAGAGACCAAATTGAATTTAATAAACATAAAACATTAGATGATAGCATTAAAAGGTTAAAACATTTTTATGTACAATCAAAATGTACACCATAGTTCAAAGGTGATTAGAAAGCAAAGAGAAACATTAAAGACAAAAGGAAATGGAATAAAAAATTTGTAGACAAGAAAGAAGATATGATCACAACCAATGCAGGTCAATCACAAAAACAATTCATCTCAATTGACAAAGGCCATGCACACCAGCATGTGTGAGAGAAGCTTAAATTTGAGGCCAAGGAGCCTTAACGATGTTGGAAAAATGGAGAGAATCATCACAAAAATGATTTTCCACATCAAAAAAACTCAAGACCACAGATCTATAATGCACAAGAGGCTTGTACTGTCGGAGATATAATAAAAATCATACCCAAAATATATGTAGCTACATAAAATTGATAGAAAAACCACCAAACCTCCATAATTGAGATGGAAGGTAAGCTTTTTAGCAGGGTTATTTCTATTTTGATTGACCCTAGATAAAAATACAACTATATTAGTCCTAAGCTTGTGGAGAGATTCCATATAGCCAAAGAACTACATTCAGAGCCATGGTAGGTTCAATTAGCAATGAGAAAAAAAATCAATGGGTGAAATCGTGCACATTTGAGCTCAACAATATGCCAATGAAAAAACACTTGAATTTAATACCATTGGGTGCATATAACCTATTGTTGGGCATGGATCGGTTATATGCAAACAAGACAAAATTTGACTTTTATGAGAAGGCCATTGAATATCTCAATGAAACTAGAGAGAGGATAATATTACAAGGGAAGGAAAATCCCACTTCGACGAGGTTAATTACAACCATGAAAGTTAAACACAATCACCACAAAAGTTACCTTCTATTTTTTGTGCAAATTTTGAGCAATGAAGAAGCCAACAACAATGTTGAGAAAGAGGAGAGTGAGGTGCTGAAAAGATATCCTATTTTGCAATAGTATGAAGATGTGTTTCTCATAGATATTCCTATATAAACTCCTCACAAAGAGGTAAATTCTCTATTGAGTTGATGACTAGAGAAACACTGATATCCAAGGAACTACATAGGATGAGTACTCCTGAATTAGTTGAATTAAAAATATAGCTTAAAGAGATGTTGGATGAGGGTTATATAAGGCCAAGTGTGTCTTCATGGGGAGCTCCATTTTTGCTTGTGAAGGAAAAGCATGGTAGACTCAGATTATGCA
This sequence comes from Pinus taeda, assembly GCA_000404065.3. Lineage (NCBI taxonomy): Eukaryota > Viridiplantae > Streptophyta > Pinopsida > Pinales > Pinaceae > Pinus > Pinus taeda. The sequence goes on along the minus strand of APFE030860023.1, from coordinate 308,554 downwards.
TTGATTACATGAAATTAAATAAAGTGACCATCAAGAACTATTATCTGTTGCCATAGATCTATTTGACTAGTTGAGAGGAGAAACAATTTTCTCCAAGATTGATTTGAGATCAGGCTATCAAGAAATATCTATCAGGGATGAATATATCCATAAGAATTCATTTCGTACAAGATATCCTTGTGAATCAACATTTCAGCAATACTGTGACAAAAATGGAATAAAAAGGAAATTCTCAACAACCAAAACACCACAGCAGAATGGAGTTGCTGAAAGAAAAAACAAAACCATACAAAAAATTGCTAGAACAATGTTAAATGACTCAAAATTGGATGATAAATTTTGGGTTCAAGCAATCCATACAATCCTATTCATTATAAACAAAGGTCTACTCAAGAACAATTGTAACATGACTCTATACGAACTATGGAAGGGAATACCATCTAATGTCAAATACTTCAAAATATTTGGAAGTAAATGTTACATCAAGAGAGGAGACCAAACATTGGGAAAGTTTGATTCTTGTGTTGACAAAGGTATTTTCGTTGGTTATTCACATGAAAGAAAGGCTTATCGATACTACAATCTAAAGTGAAAACAAATAGTTGAAATAATAAATGTTACTTTTGACGAAGACTGTGTTCTAAAGGATAACAATGAGACCGTCGATGAGGGGGTTGAGGTAGAATCTATGAAGCATGAAGAAAAAGCTCCAGAACAAGACCAGTCAAATAAGGAAAGAACAGTCAACCAAGAGGAAATAAGGTTTGATCATTAGGATGTACAAGAAACTTCTCAAAAAATTTTAAAAGAATCGTGTCGAAATAGTCATCCATCAAATCAAATCATAGGAAACATAAATGAAGGAATTGGAACTAGAAGAAGTCAACAACTTTGTTTATGACAGCAAGCCCAGCTTGGTCTTTTAGCAACTTTTGAGCCTAGCAATTTTGAGGACACTAGTCAAGATGAACATTGGTAGCAGTTATGAATGAATAATTGGATCAAATTGAGAATAACAACATTTGGGAATTGGTTCCACAACCAAAGGATAAAAATGTTATTGGAACTAAATGGGTCTTTAGAAACAAATTGAATGAGGATGGACAAGTTACCAGGAATAAGGCAAGATTAGTCTACAAAGGATATGCACAAGTAGAAGGAATTGAGTTTAAAGAAACATTCGCTCTCGTTGCCAGAATGGAAGCTATCAAGATGTTTCTCACTTGTGCATGCTCGAGAAAAATCGAGGTGTACCAAATGGATGTTAAGTAAACCTTTCTAAATGGTGAATTGGAAGAATAAGTTTACATTGAACAACCTGAAGGTTTTCTGGTCTCTGATAAGGAAGACTATGTCTGTAGATTAAAGAAGGCACTATATTGTCTCAAGCAAGCTACTAGAGATTGGTACGCTCGTCTTGATGGATATCAACATCAATAAGGATTCAAGAAAGGAAGCATCGACAACAATATCTATGTGAATGTGGAACAAGATAATATAACAATTATCAAGGTATAAGTGGACAATATAATCATTGGAAGAAATGATGACAGACTAAGTAAAAACTTTGCCACAAAGATGCAAAGTGAGTTTGACATGTCTCTACTTCGCGGGGTGACATAGTTTTTAGGGCTTCAGATATCTCAGCACGATAAAGGAATATTTATATATCAAACCAATTACATCAAGGAAATGCTCAAGAAATTTAAGATGGAAGATTGCAAGCTTGTCCTCACCCTAATGGTAACAGGTTGAAAGTTAAGTTTAGAAGATTCCTCAAAGGATGTGGATGAGAGGCTGTGTAGATCTATGATTGGAAGTCTTCTATATGTGACAACTTCTTGGTGAGATGTAATGTAGGCAATTGGACAAGTAGCAATATTCCAAGAAGAACAAAAATAATCTCATATTATTGCCATCAAAATAATTCTTCAATACCTTAAGGGCACTGTGGAATATGGTTTATGGTATCCCAAAGGAAATGATCTAGTTATCCAAGCTTATACAGATGGAGATTGGGTAGGAAGTGTTCATGATTGTAAGAGTACCAGTGGAGCAACATTCTATCTAGAGGGTTGCCTTGTTTCATGGTTAAGTAAAATGTAATCTTCAATCTCATTATTCATAGCAAAAGTAGAATATATCATGGCACCAATTTGTTGTACTCAAGTTCTCTGGATCAAGCAAACCTTGCCATACCTTCAAGTCAAGTTTTATGAGACTATTCCCATATTTTGCGATAACACCAATTCCATCACTATCTCCAAGAATCCTATGATGCATTCTAAAACAAAGCACCATTCAATAAAATATCACTTCCTTAGAGAGAAGGTCACCAAAATGAATATCAAGCTTGCATATGTTGGCACAAAGGAACAAATTGCTAACATGTTTACCAAACCATTGCCTCTTGAAGAATTGGAGTATCTTCATCAAAAGCTTGGGATTCTCCCAAGTTCTCATTATACTCTTTCTCTTATCTAACTAAGTAGAAAGGGGGAGTGGAGGTGTGTACAAGTCTGCAGGATGGTAGTTTATTAGGGGGAGTTACCCCTTACCATTGATGAAAAATGGGGAGAGGAGGTAGTAGGAAGAGGTTTTATGACCATAGTGGGAGTACTTGTGTTGCCATAAATGCCAAAGGGGGAGATTGTTGATTAGTGGTTGTCATTGATGTCAACCCAAGTAGCACCATGGGCTACCCCAATATTGCATGGGCATTTTGGCTTAACAACTCTTTCTATTATAAGTCAAGGATCTTCTATATAGATTCTACTTGTCAATATGTTTCCGTTGATATATGGCATGCCACGTAATTCTTCACGTTTTGAGAGATATTTGTGTTTGAAGTTAGTAACCCTAGTTAGTGAGCTAAAACCCCATGGTGTTGTGGCATGGAATGCATTATTTGTTGTAGTCATTGAATAATCAATAATTAATAACTTTTTGAGCTCTTAAAATCCCTTCAATTTTCACTTTTTGAATCCCCTCTCAACTCAAGTCATTTCTATAAATTGTGACTCTCATATCCTCCTCATCCAAACACTTTTCGACAAACTATCTTGTGAGAAGACCTCTATAATTTTTCTGCCCTCATGAGCTTCTAATGTAGGATCTGTTGCAGGGAGTTTAAGGTTTCACTAAGGTCTACTTAGGTCACAAAGTTATGATCAAGTTTGAAGGTCTGTTTTGAAGTAAGTTTAGAGCCTTGGATTCTAGGATTTCACTACTTCAAACAGGTCATCGTGGAATTTATAACTTGTTTCCTATGAAGCTTCAGAAGCTGAAATTAAAACCCAATGGAGCCAAAATCTAGATGAACCTCGTGACAAAATTTGATATCTTGGTTCTCTATATTTTCAAAGATATGATCTGAGGACGTTAGGGTTTTTGCATGCTCCCAAATTCCATGTCAAACATGTGACCTTGGGAAAAACGTCATAAATTTCTCACTAAGGGTTGGATTCAAAATTAGTAAATAGTGACATAAATAGGTTGGACTGTATTTTGTTGGGTATCGTCTTCAAGGCTGAAGGTCGACACACTAACATGTGGAACTTCGTACAAGTTCACTCCACTGAACTAATCTATAATAAGGTCATCATGGGAGATTCAGCATAAATCTTTCTTGAAGAATCTAATATCAATTATACCTTTGGGGTTGGAAAGACGAGTCATAGGGCTACCGTGTGAAGAAATTTCAGACCTTGGAGATCCAAAAGTATATAGATACAACATATTCAATATCGAGATCCTAGAAGGCAAGAAAAAATATGCTTTAAGCGATCACTGCAGTAAAGACCACACATCAACAATCAAGGGTAAGTCTGCTACAACAACAAGGTATCTATGATTAGTGTTTGAATTTGAATTTTGAGTATCATCTCTGACATATGTTTTTTCAAGATAGCATAAGTACATTGTTTTGTATTTGTTTGGGTCTTCCTTGTTAATGCATGTGCAGGAAGGATGAAACTTTAGACCAACTCAGACACATACTAGAAAGACATGCAGTGCCAAAGTACCATTACTTGAAGCAATCACAATAGTACCTCAGTAGCTCCAAGTAATCCAAGAAGCACTTTCGAGTCAAGTGTCAAGTCTTGTCAAAAGGAAAGTGTTGTAAAAAAACCATCACTGTAAATTTGTAAAAGAGTCATGATTGAAAGAGTCATTATTGTAAAAGAGTCAATTTTCCTAGAGTCAAAGAGGCATTGTCGGGAGGTATAGGAGTGACTATTGGGATGATTTCATGGTCAAGTTATAGGTCATAGTGTGATTGGTTGTTCGGTCAAGTACAATAAAATAATTCTAAGTCATATTGTATCATTTATCATTGTCCCTGGTATGAGAATCCACACTCTTGTCTCACTTATGATCAATATAGGGTGGAAGGGAGGTGCTAGGAAGGTGCATGACGTCGCCTATAGTTTGGAGACTTTGAACACTTCAGGTTGGAAGGCTGGTCTAGGATGTTGGGGCATCCATTCAATTGAAACCTGAAGAAACTAGGGTGTTGGGCCATCCTTCCAGTGGTAGTTGGAGAAAATTTCTTTTCTTGAATTCTAGGAATTTGTAACCTTCATTTTAGTAGGGGCTGGAGATTAAAGACTTGATTAGAAAATCATTTGCTGGTTTTTTTCCTGTAGGGGTTTTCCACCTAAAATTCTCGTGCCTATTGTGTTTTTTTGTTTTCTATTGTTACTGGATAAACATTAATAATAATTGAAGATTAATTAATTCTTTGAAAGGATTTAAAATTCCCTAATGATAAGGAATATTGATATCAACACCCCCCCCCCCCCCCCCCCCCCTCAGTATTTCCAATGATTGGAATTAGAGGTTGGTTCCTTCAATAGCAGTCTAACAATTAGAAGGAGATCATGGAATATACCAAGAATAGAGTTCCTCTATTCAATGAAAATAACTATGCAATTTGGAGTGGAAGAATGCAAGTTCATTTGATGGCACAAGGATACGAGCTATGGGAAATCGTTGAAAAAGGCTTCACATCAACCCCATATGAACAAGGTAAGAAAAATATGGTATATGATGCAAAGGCTAAAGATCTTATTATCAGTGGGCTTATCAAATCTGTCTATGTTTAGGTATTGAGTTGAAAAACTTCTAAATACATATGGGGAAAGCTTGAGAATATATATGTAGGTGACTCACAGGTGAAAGAAGCAAAGCTTGAAATTTTCAGAGAAAATTTTGAGCAACTCAGAATGAGGGAAGATGAAGATATTTTTGCATACTTTTAGTGTGTTTATGAAACAAAAAATATGTTGGAAGGTTTGGGAGAACCTGGTGGCAAAAAAATTGTTTCTCGAAAGATCCTCAGAACCTTGCTAGCAAGATTCAACCCAAAATTATCTGTCTTGGAAGATAGATCGAATCTCACCTATCTCAGCATAGATGAATTGCATGGAATTCTTATGGCATATGAAATGAGGATTGAAGAAGAAAATGGCACATCTCACTTAGAAACAACATTTGCAACGTCCAAGAAGACTAGTAAGGACAAGCATACACTGGAAGCAAAAACCTGCAGTTGTAAGGATGAAGAAAAGCAAGAAGATGAAGAAGAATTTTCAGATAAAGAATTTGCATAGTTCATGCAAAAAATGAGAATAGTTGTGGGAAAGTTAAAAGGTAAACTTCCATTAATATGTTTTGATTGTGGTCAGGTTGGGCACATTGCAGCCAAGTGCCCTCACAAAAATGAGGTTGTTACAAAGGGAAAGAAATGTCCTAGTAAGTAAAACAAGCAAGGCAAGAAGAAATGGTTTAAGAAGAATTTCTTCTCCAAAGAAGATAGCTCCTCATCTAATGAAGATAGTGATAACGAATAAGAATTCAATGGAAGAGTATTGTTTATGGTCAAGCATAATAAGAAAGAGGCATCTGGAAAACAAGGAGAAGAAGAGATGATTGAGGTTGAATTTCAAAACGAAGTGATCAAGGTTATCAAAGAGCAAAATGCCAAGAAGAACCACGTCAACACTCTTGAAGATGAATTAAAGATAGAAAGGGAACATGTCCTAAATCTTAATATCAAGGTTGAAGAATACAAATGAATTGAAGAATCGCTTAGGAAAGAATTAAAGGAAAGCAACAAAGAAAGAGAGGCATTGGAAGATCAAGTAGTGTCTCTATGAAAGGAAGTAAAAAATGGAAAAACTTTTCAAAACTATGCCAAAAACTCAAAGGTATTGGAAGAACTCATTAGCAATCAGTGATCATGTAGTGACAAGAGTGGCCTTGGTTACAAAGAAAAAACCAAAAAGAAGTCAAGTCCTTCTATGACAAAAAAAGAAAATGGATATGCAAAATCTACCAAGCAGGTAGATATCTCAGCTAAATCAAGAGATCAAGACTCGTAGGAAGAACCGTGGAAAATAATTTCTCGAAGAAGATTTTTTCCCAGGTATCAAACTATATTTTATGGTGATTATTATTCATGTGGAAGGTTTGGACATAGAGTTGTAGAATGTCACATGTATGTTTGGAGTTAATATAATTCCAAGAGATATTTCAGAAATGGATATTCCATAACTCAGCAAAATATCAACAAATTTGATCGTTTTAGAGATGATGTCGAATGTTACAAATGTAACAATTTTGGACATCTAGCTAAAGATTGCAGACTTGGAATCTCTTCAAAGGAATTCTTGCAAAATCGGAATGAATAAGTTTGGAAAAAGAAGACTAAAAAATGTGTTATCTCTCTCAAGGCTCAAAGCAATAGAACGTTTGGTATGTTGACAATGCTTTCTCAACGCATAAGATAGGAGATAAAAATAAGTTCATATCCTTGAAGGAAAATGATGGAACAATGTATTTTGGAAATGATGAGTCTTCAAATGTCATAGGAGCATGTACTGTCACACTTGGAAGCAAGGATGCATTAGTGAAGGATGTATTTTTGGTTGAAAATATGAATCATAATTTTCTCAGTGTTGGACATATGTGCTATCAAGGACACATGATGCTATTCAACTCTAAGAAATCTGAAATCAGGAAAGGAAAATTTGGATAAATTGTGGCTACAACAGGCAGAGCTCCAAAAGACATATGCATTTTGGATGAAACACCTAAAGGTTGTTTTTCGGCAAAAGAATCTATGAAAGTTGGTTATGGCACAAAAGAATGGGACATATAAATTTCAAAATTTTGGTCAGGATTAGCAAAAAGGAAGCAGTAAGAGAAATTCCTAAATTTCAAGAACTACCAATACGATATGTGAATATTGTCAACACGGAAAATAGACAAAAGTTGAGTTCAAGACAAAGGAACACTTTGCATCACATCCATTGGAATTAATGCATACTAGTCTATGTGTTCCTATGAGAACAAAATGTTTAGACGATGAATTAAATTTTATGATATTGATAGATGATTACACCAAAATGACAATCATCGGTTTCCTAAAGAAAAAATTTGAGGCATTCAAATTTTTCAAAATCTACAAGGCATTGGTTGAAAATGAAACCGATATGAAGATCAAATGTCTAAGGTCAGATAATGATGGAGAATTAACATCGAAAGAATTTTAGTAATACTATGATGAAAATGGAATAAAAATGCAATTCTCAATAACTAAAACATCACCGTGGAATGGAGTTGCTGAAAGAAAAAACAGAATCATACAGGCAATGGCTAGAACAATGTTAAATGACTCAAATTGGATGATACATTCTGGGTTCAAGCAAGTGATACATCTATATTCATTATAAACAAAGGTCTACATAGGAACAATTGTAACATTACTCTGTACGAACTATGGAAGGGAAGACTCCTTGACTTTTCTCGAACAATGTCCAAACTAGACAATGTAATGACAAATAAAACTAATGATAAACATGAGTCTCATAGTGGAAACATGCTTGGACATTTAAGTAGAAAAATCCTTCCATATAGATAGCTACAAGTTCATAGAAGAAAATTTTTGTTTGTTGATCCTCAAGATATTATGTGCCTTGATTTTTATGGTTGGATAGCTCATATGTTCTCTCTTATTCAACATATCGTGGTTTCAGGTGCGCGTTTTCAAGCTCATGTCCAAAAAAAAACATTCTTCAATCTTAATATCAAAGGAAAAAGCTAGCAATGTATCTTTTTGATTCTGCTGAAATCAAAATTCAAAAGAATGACCCTGTAATGGAAGAATTTGGGGTATTTCCTGAGTCTCTAAAGCTTTAAGTTTAATTTAAATGTCCTTAACAAATTCCTATAAAAATGAGTCTTTTCTTATGAGCTACATTTCCATGAATTTAACTAGGAAGATAAAAATGAAGAAAAAATTGCATCCACTTCATCATCAATGTACATATCATTCCATTTCCTAAGACCTTGAATGGAAATAGAGTCTATTGCTAGCTTTGGTTTCTACACCCATGTTTCCAAGAAGATAATCCAAAAACTTGTTTTAGACTTCATAGACTTAACATGTAACCATTCAACCCAACTCCTACATTTTCCTTGGAACGAATCATAAAATAGTCTAATGAATACATCTCCATTCTTGATTTTAAGGACATCAATAAAGTCACAGTAACTTGAGATATGCTTCAAGGCCAGGTTCAGATCATCTCCATTAAATTTAGGACCATTCCTTAAAACAAAATCATCTCTAGGAAGGCGATTTGGAAAATTAGGAAGTTTTGTAAAGTCCAAAAATGCATACCTTCAAACACTAATAGAAACATATAAGATCTTCATAAAATTGAGTGGAGTCACTAGTGCATCCTTTAAGATTTGGATTCTCAAATCTATTCGAGTCGTGAGTGATACTCTTTAGGCCACTTATTGTTTGGACAATGGAGTCTCTATGAATGCTTTGGGATATGAATCTTGCTGAGAGTGGAGTCGCCAAGTGAAAGATGTGCATCCTTCTTGTGTCTGTCCTCTATTCACAATCAAAGAGAAAATTTGTTTGCTTTCATTCTTCCAAGATATTTACTTGAAGCTTCGCATCCCCACCAATGATGCCAAGATGTTAATACTTAGAAATTCACCAGGATTTGATGGTAAAAGCTGTGAGGTAACCTTTAAACCACTTTGGGATTGAAATCTAGCCCTTCAATATAGAGAGGGATTTCTCCTCAACTCTGCTACTCAAGGTCACTATAGTAGAAAGTCACTAATATGCTTAGTGGCCATATTCTCCTCGTAATAGTGATTAATTTGGTTTAGAAAGAAGGAAATGGGACCATTGGGCATGGAGTCTCTGACATAAATAAATACTTGCTAGTTACAAGTCACATGAACATGTCTGAATAAAGGCAAGATAGATCATGAATTCTTTGACAAAGTATAATATAAGGTTTGGTAGAAGACTATAGAAAATGAGCCATCGGACAGAGAGCACTTAACAAAGTGATTTATGTAAATGACTTTAGAATGAAAAATGCACAAGTATTCGAATAACATGAATCTGAGCATTCAACACGAATTCTAATCCACCTACTCTTTATCCAAATACTAAATATTAATGATGAAATAGGTGGCTAAGGAGAAAATAAAAACAATAGAAACACAAAGTGGAAACTATTCACGCATGAATATCTAAAACTCTTCGTATAACACTACTCATAGAAAATTATATTGATCTTCAAAATAACAACTATAAGAAAAGGTTTTTTCCCAAAAAATTATGAAACCTTGTTACTCACAAATTCCTTTCTTAAATAACAAAAATAATATCTCAAACTTCTCTTGGTTTACTGATGTAAAATCCATAAAAATCATAAAAATTCAAACAAATCTAGAAACAATTACAATATTTTTCAAATGGTTGATGTTGCTGGTGGATTTGTTGGCTGGAGATAATTGCTTGGATTTGGAACTTCTTTTTTATCTCCATTTGTACCCATATGTTGGAAAGTGCCTCTGAATAGAAGATGTGATCTCTAACTTGCTGATTTCATGGCTAGAATAGTGGGATGTTCTACCACATGTTGAGTTGTCTTCATTCCTCGAATTGCTGATTTCCTATCTATAAATATGGATATGTTGATCCTTATCCTCTAACAGATGACATTTAAATTACCTTTGAATCCTGGATCATTGCATGACACTCCCTTGTCAACTATGTCAGACAAGACACATTTTTCATTTAGTGAGTTGTGTATTTTATAAAAGTAGAAAAAAATAAATATGGAAACTTATGAAAATAGGCTTCAAAGGGCCATTCAAATATCCAAAAACTAGATAAATATGTAAAATATGAGAAAGGTTTTTCTAAATGATCATGTTCCCAACAAAATCCTCTTTTGGTTTTCAAACATTCATTTCCAGCTATTCAAAAAAAGCACCCAAATTTCCTATCTTTTATAGGAAAAAACAATCTTAAAAAATAGAGTTTTGTCGTCATGTTCAAAATAGTAAGTTCACCATGGATATTGGGCTTGGTTTATCAAAAGTGAAGCTTCATGCATGAATCCATATTGCATGAGATTTATCATGATCAAATCCTCTTATCATTTCCTCAATCATGTCATTAACTTTTCTAATGATTATCACATTTGGCAGTGGTAAATTCAACAATTTTTCATTTTGGGAAAATATAATAATATGCCACACGAACTAATTTATGAGTGCCATTTTTCAAATGATGATAGGTTATGTGCTACCTTGATTTTCCAGTGCTCACTTTTTTATAGATATAATTATTTGCTCACATTTGATTTGTTAGCACCTTCATTTTAATTTTTTTGAACCAATGCTGACAAATTAATTTTCAATGCACTTGAAACTTTTATGAAAAACTTAAAACAATTGTTCCAAGACATTACTTATGAACCCTTTATCCTGAAACTAAATTGTGATAACAAGTTCTTACACTTTGACTACTCATAACAATGCTTCAACTTTCCAATGACTTCTTCCAACAACCGGGGCTCACCATATTCATTCTGATCCTTGAATTCTAATGGCAATCCATTGATAAATCTTTGAAATTTTGTTTTCTCATCCTTTAGGTAACGAAAACACCTTAGCAACTCTAGGAACTTATTCATATACTCCTCATCTATCATAGACCTCATCTTCAACTCATAGAACTCGGAATTTCCATCATAATACCTTTCTGACAAGTACTTCTTTAAAAAGAGTCTCTTGAATTCATGCCAACTCAACTCCCTTATCCTTATCTCTCTGACATGCTTCACATATTCCCATAATATGTCTACTTTCCCTTTTAAATTTAAAATATTTATGTTGGCCTTCATGTTCTTTGTATGTTCATGTAGCACAAAGAACTTATTCATCCCAGGAAATGATGCCTCTTCATCTTCCGGCTTCTTCAACTCTCCATTGAATGCAGGTGGCTTGGATTTCTTAAACTCATCCAAAAATTATCCCCTCTCGCTCCTCCTATAAGGATGATAGTGATGATGACCATGAAGCCTTCTGAACTAGAACTAGAATAGAACCCATAACTAGTTCCTCTCTTGTCAGGTGTATCCAAGAAACTACCATCTCTGATTGTTTCATCCATGTTTGATTTGTGTCCGCCATGAGATCTACTACCATATTCTCCATTATTCCTTTCCTCCCATCCATAGCTAATTTTTGGATGTCCTTGTCTCTGTAAATCTAAAAAACTCAGAAGGATAACTTCATTGACTTTCGCTTGTTTTTCCTGTGCCATAATAAGTATTTCTCATGACTGAATGATTTTTTCATTATCCGCCTTGCAAATTTTGATTTCTTCCTTTAAACTTCTCAAAGTATATGTTATGTCAGGAGGGTACTCATGTCTGTGCTTCTCATCTGATCTATAAGGGGAGTCTCATGAATTTTAATCCACCATTCTGTTAGTCATCTCTAATCCTCTTCTTCCTATAAACATACCATGTCAGATAACCAAATATAAACATAATCAACATAACTTAGTGAAGTTCAGGGGAGGTTCTCTCATTTTTAAAGGGAGTCTAGATTAACACAACACATATATATACATAATCGTATCAATATGTCAACATCATGCATGATAACACTAACTGCATACTAAGGCCCCAAGCATGAAAACCATCACCATGGAAATGCATGCATATCGACCACATAGACATTGAAATGCATGTATAACAAAACACATTTCTCCTATCTAGTCCAAGTATTTGAACAATGCTTTGATACCAATCTGTAACACCCTCCCACATTTAGCCAATTTCACTAGTATTCCAGGGTAAACATGAGATGAAGGTATTACTATGATATGACCCAACCTCCAAGCTTTAGTTATAGAAGTGGGGCCCATGTCTGAGACTCACTGATACAAACTGACATCCTACAGGGATTTTATGACACTTAGGGGCCAAAGAACCACCCTAGGTGACCAAACCTTGAGTTGGATTTCTTTTCTAGTGGCTTGGACTCCTAACAGTATGCACAAGCCTACATGAGTAAGGCTATGAACCTCCAACTACACACGCAAACCCACTAGGGTGTGTTGCAGACCAAAATTATCAATTTAGAGGGTGCGATCTCGAGATCTAAGCCACAATTCTAGGCCAATCTCCATACCACGTCCCATAAATTCCTAAGACTTTATAAAATGATAAATGACTTGAAGACAATTCCTAACATACAAAACCTGATCAAACACTTGACCTAACTAGGCCTAACCGTGACAGTCATTCGGTCAAACATATGGTGAACATGTAATCTACAACTCACAAATGCATATATGAACATAGGAGTCTAAAAATTATCTGAGAATCACCAAGAACATCTAAATCCCTCTCATAATAGCTACAATAATATTTGTTAGCCCATGCATTCATAATCCATCAAATACTAATCAAATCTCGAATAGGACATAACTAGAGTAGATTGCAAATCCATGCTTATAACCAACATATAACCAAATTAATAACCATCAAATAATAGCCATCAAATCATCATAATATCAAGTACAATTACTCATGAATCACAATAAGAAAATAACTCTTACAAACTTACAAAAATTCTAACCAAGTCAGGGAGTTCCACGTTCCGAACCATAGATTGGGTTGAACCAAATCTTTCTTTAAGCCAATCACCCCTACCTTATATTCCAAGCATGAATGTCAGAACTCAAGACATAAAAAAACAAAGATTAAACGACCTCCACCCTTTGGCTAATATGATCCCGCGAAAACCAGTCAAGAGGTCACAATCCCCAAAACAAACTTGGATGCTTTAGAGTTTCTTGACCAATACCTTGAGGAATTCTCCTGGGAGCACCTCACTTGGTTCCAAAACTTCTATAAATCAAAAGCTCAACCAAGAAAAGAATTCCATCACACCATGACTATCTAGAAATGACAAGGAAAAGTTGAAACCATTGTCAAACCAGGAAAAACCCATGCCAATGACAATAAAAGAACAAAATCAACAAATGCATGTACCATGCTTTCAAACCTCAGCTAGGAAATCACACATGCAACTTGTTACCTACTAGATCTTCCTATTGAATGACTGATCCAAACTTTTCATTGTGTTTCCTTTGATTTCCTTGTTTTTCCTTTGCTTTCCTTTCCTTCTCCTCTTGGTTCTCTCTTCTCTTTGTTTGAAAGTAATTCTAAATAAAAACAAGCAAAAAGTTGTGAAAATTGTCAAAAGCATTTTTATCATTGAGGCCTCTATTTTCTTCAATGTCAGTTATTTTTCCTCCAATTTTCTTCTCATGCAAATATGTGATCTTTCATCTCCCTTTTTTCCTATTTTCCTTTATTTTCAAAAGTAAATGCCAATTAATGTCTCTTTTCCTTTTCCATTTTCCTTAGCCATAATAAATTGGGAGTGACACCCACTAGGATGTTTTTCCTAACATTCAACTTGGAATATGTGTCCTGTGACCTTGGTCTTATTTTTCCTTTATTAAGTTTATTACATGAACCTTTAACCCGAGTTTGTTACAGTTTGAGGTTCATGAAATCCAATTTAGTCCCTGAATTGGTTTATATTGAAGTACTAAAATCAGTTTCAAGGTCATGATTTTGTTAAATAAGTGTGTGCGTGTGCGTGTGTGTGTGTGTGTTATGGTGTAACTATTAATTGTGTGTGAATGAAAACAAATCACAAGTAGCAAAGGACGGTGAGAAGCAAAAAAAGGAGTAGCAGGATGGTTCAGTATAGTTATGATAGGTCACAACATGGGAATGAAGAAGATTCATTGGAGAAAATAGGAAGAGAAAAATCTCATGACTAGATGGATACCTTGAGGAGCCGAAGGGCCAATATTAGGAGTTGTGAGATTGATAAGAAAGGGTTGGTAAGATCTCAAGAAGTTAAGCCGAGGTAAATGTAGTCATACTACAAACCCTTTCATACTTGCAGAGAAAAAGGTAGTACAAGTTGGGAGCTAGTCATAGAGACAGGCAGAGCCCTTTGGAACTAGAAGAGAAAAAAATGGGGCAAACGGTACCAGGTCCAGAAAGAGGCATAGATGGGAAAGTAAAGACACCATGAGAAGGAATACACCATTGGGTGCTCCAGAGAGAAGAACTGGCACTTCTTGGCATCACTCTAGCATACATTCTAGTTCTACTACTAGGAGGCATCATCAACATTATCATCATCATCAAAGAAAGAGATAAAGGGAGTATATGCTAGAGGAGTTTAAAAAGGGAAAAGCACCCACATTTGATGAAGAAATGGAGAAATCTAAAGATGCAACAACTTCGTTGCTTGGAATGGAGATGATCTAGGTGGATATTGGTGGCCACCCACCAAGTCCACTTGGACCCCCACCATTGTTTCTTTCCTTAATTATAGCACAATTTACTATTTTTAGCAGTTTTTTGGGTCCTAAACTTTAGAAGCCATTTCGAGGTCCTAAACGACGCTTTTTTGGGAAAATGGGGAGAGACATGGGGCCATGGACTGATGTTTCTCTTCCCAAAGTTATATTTCTCAAATAGATTTTTCTAACGAGATATTGTGCACGTCAAATTGAGATCATATGCCAAAGTTACGACCCTAGGAAGTTGATGCACCAATTTACCCAATCAGGGCCCACAGTTTGGTGTTTCATCTTCTAGGGTTGGGTTTTTGGATGTTTATGGTTTTCCATTATTTCTCAACAATAACTCATTGTAACATTTTTCAGAGGCATGTAGCCGCCACCTCTCTTCTTAGAGATAAGCTACAATCACCCTAGCTAGTTTATTTCCATTCCTCTTTGTAAGCATATTTCAGTATTTTACAGTAATGAAATGAAGTATTATTTCTATTGCATCTCTATATGTATGGTTATATCTATAATTTGTTGCATTCCTGTTTAAATCTAGATCAATGGTATCAGAGTGGTCTGCTCTTTCTCTATCTTTCTTTGCATGTCCCCGATGAGGTTGGGATATAAGGAGTTAGGGCTTGAACTGGTCGAACCTTTGAAAGACCAGCCTCGCAAATCCCAATAGCCGCCCATGGTGGATGAAAAAAAAGATGAGGGGGTAGGAGATCCTATCAAAATCTTGCTCGAGGAGGCCCTCGAGCGACAAAAGAACACGATGATGGACAACTTTGCCCAGATCCTTCAGCGGCTGCCTAGGGGTGACACATCTACTTCCAGCAGCTACCTTGGAAGTGCCACACTCTTTAAGGTACAAGTTAACTTTGACATTCCCATATTTGAGGGTAGGATAGATGCAGATGCTATAGATAAATGGCTAAATTTGCTAGAAGGGTATTTTTCTATTCATGATTCCATCGGCTGGGAAAATATTACTTTCACTCTTCTCAAAGCCGCCCCACGTCAAGGACTGGTGGGAAACCTACTGCAAGAAGAAGGATGAAAGTACAACCTCACTATTTTCGGCCGCATCCACTTGGAATTCATTCCGGACTACCATCAAGGAGCAGTATTACCTTGTCGTTAGCTATGAGGATCAATACATAAACTGGACCATGCTGCGGCAGGGAAGGGACCAAGGCGTGCCAAAGTTTACCAATATTTTCCATACCCTTCGCACAAATTTTAGTGTCAAGGATTTAGAGTAGCATTTGGTACTCAAATACCATGGATCCCTACATAGGTACATCTAGGAAGAAATTGAATTCCTGGACATCTCCTCGCTTGGCACGGCATACCGATATGCCATCAAGATCCAGCAAAATTTTAAACAGAAGTAGTGGGACTTTGGATTTGTGAATTCGAAGTAAGGGAAAGGTGCCCCCAAACTACAGAACAAAGGACAAAGCCAAGGCGAGGTGGCCCAAGACAACCCACCAAAGCTGCAAGCAAAGAAGAGTGCCACGAAGCAGAAAAAGGACACGAGAAAGTGGTGTGAGTTCCATAAGAGATCCACTCACAACACAAGTGAGTGTTGGGCCAAGCAGTCACTGGTGGCTGAGCTAAAGGTTTCAAAATCAGATGCATGTTCCAACTTTGAGTCGGAACTCGACAAGGGGAATTACAAGGGGAAGCAGATTATCGATGCGAAGCCCAATGCTACTGTTGCCACCACGAAGATCCAGAAGGAGGAACTGGAAGATCCAGAAGGATGAACCTGAAGATCTAGAAGAGGAGGAGCGTCTCTTCCACTCGTAGATGTGGGTAAAGGGCTCCCCCCTACAGTTCATTGTCGACAGCGGGAGCCAAAAGAACCTCATTTTGGCAGAGGTTGCAAAGCGGCTGGGCTTACCGACCACAGAACATCCACAATCGTACACCATTGGGTGGCTTCAGCAAGGATGGTATCTTTGTGTCAGCCAGCAGCGTCGCCTTCCATACAACATCAAGCCCTTCACAGATGAGGTATTGTGTGATGTTGCTCCCCTTGATGTTTGTGATGTATTATTAGGACAACCATACTTGTGGAAGTGACACGATGTGTATGAATCAAGGCCCTATGTTGTTATTGTTACTTTGGGAAATAATTTGTACAAGATACTAGAGATAGCAGCACTTACTGCCATCTCTTTGGTTACCGCAAAACAATGCAATAAGCTCATTTCCAAAACTAGGAATTTTATTTTCCTGATGATATGACATTAAGGAAAGAAGAAGATGGTGGCCAAAACCTCTAGACAGGGCCCCTCCACACGACAACTAGAAATGGACAAGGTTGTGGAGGAGTACGAGGACATCTTCACCTCTCCCGCAGCGTTTCCTATGCACTGTCAGGTCAAGCAATCCATCAATCTGACCCCAGGTGCGGTGCAACCTAATGTACCAATCTATTGGTGCTCCATTCTGGAGAATGATAAAATCAAGAGGTAGATTCAGGAGCTCCTGCATAAAGGTCACATCCATTTGAGTTCATTGCCCTGGGGGAGCCCTTTTCTATTGGTAGAGAAGAAGGATGGGACTTGGAGACTCTGTATTAACTATCGAGTGTTGAACAAGATCACTGTCTGTAATAGGTACCTTATCCCACAGATTGATGACCTCGTGGACCAACTAAAGGGGGGAAATATTTCAGCTAGATCGATTTTAAGTCAGGATATCACCAGGTACCAATCGAACCCTCCGATGTGTGGAAAACTGCTTTCAAAGCCAAGGAGGGCCTTTTCGAATGGTTGGTTATGCCTTTCAGATTGATGAATGCTCCTGCAACCTTCATGAGGCTAATGGATGACATCTTGCAACCATTCACCAACTCATTTGTAGTGGTATAATTAGATGACATCCTAATCTTCAGCTAGAGTTGGGATGAGCACCTCCAACACATCCACCAGGTTCCCCAAACACTACAACAACACAAATTATGTGCCAATCTGGAGAAATACACTTTTGGCATGACCTAGGTGCAGTATCTAGGATAACTTATTGATGAACGGGTGGTGCATGTGGATCAAGCTAAGATCTAAGTCATTTGGGATTGGTCATCTACAACCACTCTTACAGAGCTCTACAACCTTCTAGGTCTTGCCAATTTCTACCCCAGGTTCGTGTTGGGATTTTCTCATATCACTTGGCCCTTGAGTCAAGTCACCAAAGGACGAGCGAAAGCAAAACTATTTTGGTCTGAATCTCAAAAAAAGGCATTCACATAATTGAAAGATCACCTCTGCTCAGACTAATGCTCACATTACCAGACTTGCAACAACCATTTGAGGTCAAGAGAGATTCCTCTGACTATGCTATTGGGGCAGTCCTTACTCAACACAGGCATCCAATGGCATATCACAGTGAGACACTTTCAGAAACAGTCCAGAAGTATCCCACCTATGAAAAAGAGATGTATTCCATTATGCATGCCTTTCGACAATGGAAGCATTACATTTTGGGGAAGGAAACGGTCATCCACACAGAGCACTGACCCCTGCAGTTCACACAGACCCAAGGGAAATTATAGAATGATCACCATCAAAAGTGGTCCACATACCTACAACAGTTCCATTTGAATATCAAGTATAAGAAGGGAAACACCAATAATGTTTCAGATTGCCTCAGTCAACCACTAATCATGGCATTAACCACTGTGCTCAACTCTTGTGGGCACGAGACTTCTAATTGGCCACTTCTCTACAAAATCGACCCAGAATTCGGCCACACATACCAGACACTCTTGGAGGGTCAGCATGTTCTAGATTTTCACCTCTAGGATGCCCTGTTATGCCACTTGGGTCACCTTTGTGTCCCTTCAAGTGAGCGTGCCAAGATGATTTGGGAAGCACACTACATTCGGGCTGCTGGGCATTTCGGGGTCGAGAAAATGGCGGCAGTACTACATAAGTATTTCTATTGGCCAAATCTTTAAAAGGATGTCAGAAAGTACATCAGATCATGCACTGCCTACACCATTACCAAGGCTATGGGAGACAAGGAATTTGAGCTCAGCATTCCCCATTCCTTGGCCTACATCCAGTGTTCAATGTGGACCACCTTCGACCATACTTTCCACCATTACTAGACACATCCGATATTGCAGAACAACTCACACCGACTGAGTTAAATCCAAATTGCATAGAACAAGTTGGAACTAATCAGATCATGGACACACAGATCAAGCACACTCTCTAGCAGAATATCCAACTGTATCAAGTTTTCGAAGCAGGCCAACTCCTTCACTAGGGCAAGTGGCTCACCAGGGACCAAGTTTAGCAGAAGTTTCCTCATCTCATGGAGGAACTCAATGCAATGGGGACCATTGCTTCCTAAGGGGGATGAATGATCCAGGTGGATATTGGTGGCCACTTTCCAAGTCCACTTGGACCCCCACCATTGTTTCTTTTAGCTTTTCAATTTCCTTAATTGTAGCATAGTTTACTATTTTTAGCAGTTTTTCGGGTCCTGAACTTCCGGAGCCATTTTGAGGCCCTAAACAACATTTTTTGGAAAAACTTGGAGCAACATGGGTCCATGGATTGATGTTTCTCTTCCCAAAGTTGTATTTCTCGAATAGATCTTTCTAACGAGATATTGTGCGTGTCAAATGAAGTTTGTATGCCAAAGTTATGCCCCTGGGAATTTGATGTACCAAGTTACCCAAACTGGGTTCACAGTTTGGCATTTCATCTTCTACGCTAAGGTTTTTGGATGTTTAGGGTTTTCCATTGTTTCTCAACAATAAATAGGCCTTCGAGCCTCATTGTAACACAATTCAGAGGCATGTAGATACCACATCTCTTCTCAGAGATAAGCTACCATCACCCTAGCTAGTTTATTTACATTCCTGTTTGTAAGCATATTTTAGTATTTTACAGCAATGAAATGAAGTATTATTTTTGTTGCATCTCTATATGTATGGTTATATCTATATTTTGTTGCGTTCCTATTTAAATTGGATCAGGAGATACTCTTCATAATCCACAACTATTCTAAGAACATGAAAGAAAAGGTAGTCACCTATAGTTTTAAGGGAAAAATAGACATATGGTGGAAAGATTTGAAGAATGTCAAAAACATAATTGAAGAGGAGTTGAGTTGGAATGAATTTTAAAGGATCTTTGGGAATAAATATCCCTTAGGAAGATAGTATGCCAACAAAGAAAACGAGTTTAATGAGCTCAAAATATGACAAATTGATGAAGAATACATCACCAAGTTTCTAGAGTTGCTGAGATATGTGCCATATCTTAAGCATGAGAAGGAAAAAATTCAAAGTTTCATCAATGGGTACCCTTATCGTTCAGAGACCAAATTGAATTTAATAAACATAAAACATTAGATGATAGCATTAAAAGGTTAAAACATTTTTATGTACAATCAAAATGTACACCATAGTTCAAAGGTGATTAGAAAGCAAAGAGAAACATTAAAGACAAAAGGAAATGGAATAAAAAATTTGTAGACAAGAAAGAAGATATGATCACAACCAATGCAGGTCAATCACAAAAACAATTCATCTCAATTGACAAAGGCCATGCACACCAGCATGTGTGAGAGAAGCTTAAATTTGAGGCCAAGGAGCCTTAACGATGTTGGAAAAATGGAGAGAATCATCACAAAAATGATTTTCCACATCAAAAAAACTCAAGACCACAGATCTATAATGCACAAGAGGCTTGTACTGTCGGAGATATAATAAAAATCATACCCAAAATATATGTAGCTACATAAAATTGATAGAAAAACCACCAAACCTCCATAATTGAGATGGAAGGTAAGCTTTTTAGCAGGGTTATTTCTATTTTGATTGACCCTAGATAAAAATACAACTATATTAGTCCTAAGCTTGTGGAGAGATTCCATATAGCCAAAGAACTACATTCAGAGCCATGGTAGGTTCAATTAGCAATGAGAAAAAAAATCAATGGGTGAAATCGTGCACATTTGAGCTCAACAATATGCCAATGAAAAAACACTTGAATTTAATACCATTGGGTGCATATAACCTATTGTTGGGCATGGATCGGTTATATGCAAACAAGACAAAATTTGACTTTTATGAGAAGGCCATTGAATATCTCAATGAAACTAGAGAGAGGATAATATTACAAGGGAAGGAAAATCCCACTTCGACGAGGTTAATTACAACCATGAAAGTTAAACACAATCACCACAAAAGTTACCTTCTATTTTTTGTGCAAATTTTGAGCAATGAAGAAGCCAACAACAATGTTGAGAAAGAGGAGAGTGAGGTGCTGAAAAGATATCCTATTTTGCAATAGTATGAAGATGTGTTTCTCATAGATATTCCTATATAAACTCCTCACAAAGAGGTAAATTCTCTATTGAGTTGATGACTAGAGAAACACTGATATCCAAGGAACTACATAGGATGAGTACTCCTGAATTAGTTGAATTAAAAATATAGCTTAAAGAGATGTTGGATGAGGGTTATATAAGGCCAAGTGTGTCTTCATGGGGAGCTCCATTTTTGCTTGTGAAGGAAAAGCATGGTAGACTCAGATTATGCATTGATTACATGAAATTAAATAAAGTGACCATCAAGAACTATTATCTGTTGCCATAGATCTATTTGACTAGTTGAGAGGAGAAACAATTTTCTCCAAGATTGATTTGAGATCAGGCTATCAAGAAATATCTATCAGGGATGAATATATCCATAAGAATTCATTTCGTACAAGATATCCTTGTGAATCAACATTTCAGCAATACTGTGACAAAAATGGAATAAAAAGGAAATTCTCAACAACCAAAACACCACAGCAGAATGGAGTTGCTGAAAGAAAAAACAAAACCATACAAAAAATTGCTAGAACAATGTTAAATGACTCAAAATTGGATGATAAATTTTGGGTTCAAGCAATCCATACAATCCTATTCATTATAAACAAAGGTCTACTCAAGAACAATTGTAACATGACTCTATACGAACTATGGAAGGGAATACCATCTAATGTCAAATACTTCAAAATATTTGGAAGTAAATGTTACATCAAGAGAGGAGACCAAACATTGGGAAAGTTTGATTCTTGTGTTGACAAAGGTATTTTCGTTGGTTATTCACATGAAAGAAAGGCTTATCGATACTACAATCTAAAGTGAAAACAAATAGTTGAAATAATAAATGTTACTTTTGACGAAGACTGTGTTCTAAAGGATAACAATGAGACCGTCGATGAGGGGGTTGAGGTAGAATCTATGAAGCATGAAGAAAAAGCTCCAGAACAAGACCAGTCAAATAAGGAAAGAACAGTCAACCAAGAGGAAATAAGGTTTGATCATTAGGATGTACAAGAAACTTCTCAAAAAATTTTAAAAGAATCGTGTCGAAATAGTCATCCATCAAATCAAATCATAGGAAACATAAATGAAGGAATTGGAACTAGAAGAAGTCAACAACTTTGTTTATGACAGCAAGCCCAGCTTGGTCTTTTAGCAACTTTTGAGCCTAGCAATTTTGAGGACACTAGTCAAGATGAACATTGGTAGCAGTTATGAATGAATAATTGGATCAAATTGAGAATAACAACATTTGGGAATTGGTTCCACAACCAAAGGATAAAAATGTTATTGGAACTAAATGGGTCTTTAGAAACAAATTGAATGAGGATGGACAAGTTACCAGGAATAAGGCAAGATTAGTCTACAAAGGATATGCACAAGTAGAAGGAATTGAGTTTAAAGAAACATTCGCTCTCGTTGCCAGAATGGAAGCTATCAAGATGTTTCTCACTTGTGCATGCTCGAGAAAAATCGAGGTGTACCAAATGGATGTTAAGTAAACCTTTCTAAATGGTGAATTGGAAGAATAAGTTTACATTGAACAACCTGAAGGTTTTCTGGTCTCTGATAAGGAAGACTATGTCTGTAGATTAAAGAAGGCACTATATTGTCTCAAGCAAGCTACTAGAGATTGGTACGCTCGTCTTGATGGATATCAACATCAATAAGGATTCAAGAAAGGAAGCATCGACAACAATATCTATGTGAATGTGGAACAAGATAATATAACAATTATCAAGGTATAAGTGGACAATATAATCATTGGAAGAAATGATGACAGACTAAGTAAAAACTTTGCCACAAAGATGCAAAGTGAGTTTGACATGTCTCTACTTCGCGGGGTGACATAGTTTTTAGGGCTTCAGATATCTCAGCACGATAAAGGAATATTTATATATCAAACCAATTACATCAAGGAAATGCTCAAGAAATTTAAGATGGAAGATTGCAAGCTTGTCCTCACCCTAATGGTAACAGGTTGAAAGTTAAGTTTAGAAGATTCCTCAAAGGATGTGGATGAGAGGCTGTGTAGATCTATGATTGGAAGTCTTCTATATGTGACAACTTCTTGGTGAGATGTAATGTAGGCAATTGGACAAGTAGCAATATTCCAAGAAGAACAAAAATAATCTCATATTATTGCCATCAAAATAATTCTTCAATACCTTAAGGGCACTGTGGAATATGGTTTATGGTATCCCAAAGGAAATGATCTAGTTATCCAAGCTTATACAGATGGAGATTGGGTAGGAAGTGTTCATGATTGTAAGAGTACCAGTGGAGCAACATTCTATCTAGAGGGTTGCCTTGTTTCATGGTTAAGTAAAATGTAATCTTCAATCTCATTATTCATAGCAAAAGTAGAATATATCATGGCACCAATTTGTTGTACTCAAGTTCTCTGGATCAAGCAAACCTTGCCATACCTTCAAGTCAAGTTTTATGAGACTATTCCCATATTTTGCGATAACACCAATTCCATCACTATCTCCAAGAATCCTATGATGCATTCTAAAACAAAGCACCATTCAATAAAATATCACTTCCTTAGAGAGAAGGTCACCAAAATGAATATCAAGCTTGCATATGTTGGCACAAAGGAACAAATTGCTAACATGTTTACCAAACCATTGCCTCTTGAAGAATTGGAGTATCTTCATCAAAAGCTTGGGATTCTCCCAAGTTCTCATTATACTCTTTCTCTTATCTAACTAAGTAGAAAGGGGGAGTGGAGGTGTGTACAAGTCTGCAGGATGGTAGTTTATTAGGGGGAGTTACCCCTTACCATTGATGAAAAATGGGGAGAGGAGGTAGTAGGAAGAGGTTTTATGACCATAGTGGGAGTACTTGTGTTGCCATAAATGCCAAAGGGGGAGATTGTTGATTAGTGGTTGTCATTGATGTCAACCCAAGTAGCACCATGGGCTACCCCAATATTGCATGGGCATTTTGGCTTAACAACTCTTTCTATTATAAGTCAAGGATCTTCTATATAGATTCTACTTGTCAATATGTTTCCGTTGATATATGGCATGCCACGTAATTCTTCACGTTTTGAGAGATATTTGTGTTTGAAGTTAGTAACCCTAGTTAGTGAGCTAAAACCCCATGGTGTTGTGGCATGGAATGCATTATTTGTTGTAGTCATTGAATAATCAATAATTAATAACTTTTTGAGCTCTTAAAATCCCTTCAATTTTCACTTTTTGAATCCCCTCTCAACTCAAGTCATTTCTATAAATTGTGACTCTCATATCCTCCTCATCCAAACACTTTTCGACAAACTATCTTGTGAGAAGACCTCTATAATTTTTCTGCCCTCATGAGCTTCTAATGTAGGATCTGTTGCAGGGAGTTTAAGGTTTCACTAAGGTCTACTTAGGTCACAAAGTTATGATCAAGTTTGAAGGTCTGTTTTGAAGTAAGTTTAGAGCCTTGGATTCTAGGATTTCACTACTTCAAACAGGTCATCGTGGAATTTATAACTTGTTTCCTATGAAGCTTCAGAAGCTGAAATTAAAACCCAATGGAGCCAAAATCTAGATGAACCTCGTGACAAAATTTGATATCTTGGTTCTCTATATTTTCAAAGATATGATCTGAGGACGTTAGGGTTTTTGCATGCTCCAAAATTCCATGTCAAACATGTGACCTTGGGAAAAACGTCATAAATTTCTCACTAAGGTTTGGATTCAAAATTAGTAAATAGTGACATAAATAGGTTGGACTGTATTTTGTTGGGTATCGTCTTCAAGGCTGAAGGTCGACACACTAACATGTGGAACTTCGTACAAGTTCACTCCACTGAACTAATCTATAATAAGGTCATCATGGGAGATTCAACATAAATCTTTCTTGAAGAATCTAATATCAATTATACCTTTGGGGTTGGAAAGACGACTCATAGGGCTACCGTGTGAAGAAATTTCAGACCTTGGAGATCCAAAAGTATATAGATACAACATATTCAGTATCGAGATCCTAGAACGCAAGAAAAAATATGCATTAAACGATCACTACAGTAAGGACCACACATCAACAATCAAGGGTAAGTCTGCTACAACAACAAGGTATGTATGATTAGTGTTTGAATTTGAATTTGAGTATCATCTCTGACATATTTTTTTTTCCAAATAACATAAGTATTGGGGTTGGAAAGAGGACTCATAGGGGTACCATGTGAAGAAATTTCAGACCTTGGAGATCCAAAAGTATATAGATACAACAGATTCAATATCGAGATCCTAGAAGGCAAGAAAAAATATGCATTAAACGATCACTGCAGTAAAGACCACACATCAACAATCAAGGGTAAGTCTACTACAACAACAAGGTATGTATGATTAGTGTTTGAATTTGAATTTTGAGTATCATCTCTAACATATGTTTTTTCAAGATAGCATAAGTACATTGTTTTGTATTTGTTTGGGTCTTCCTTGTTAATGCATGTGCGGGAAGGATGAAACTTTAGACCAACTCAAACACATACTAGAAAGACATGCAGTGCCAAAGTACCATTACTTGAAGCAATCACAATAGTACCTCAGTAGCTCCAAGTAATCCAAGAAGCACTTTCGAGTCAAGTGTCAAGTCTTGTCAAAAGGAAAGTGTTGTAAAAAAACCATCACTGTAAATTTGTAAAAGAGTCATCATTGAAAGAGTCATTATTGTAAAAGAGTCAAAGAGGAATTGTCGGGAGGTAAAGGAGTCACTATTGGGATGATTTCATGGTCAAGTTACAGGTCATAGTGTGATTGGTTGTTCGGTCAAGTACAATAAAATAATTCTAAGTCATATTGTATCATTTATCATTGTCCCTGGTATGAGAATCCACACTCTTGTCTCACTTATGATCAATATAGGGTGGAAGGGAGGTGCTAGGAAGGTGCATGACGTCGCCTATAGTTTGGAGACTTTGAACACTTCAGGTCGGAAGGCTGGTCTAGGATGTTGGGGCATCCATTCAATTGAAACCTGAAGAAACTAGGGTGTTGGGCCATCCTTCCAGTGGTAGTTGGAGAAAATTTCTTTTCTTGAATTCTAGGAATTTGTAACCTTCATTTCAGTAGGGGCTGGAGATTAAAGACTTGATTAGAAAATCATTTGCTGGTTTTTGTCCTGTAAGGGTTTTCCACCTAAAATTCTCGTGCCTATTGTGTTTTTTTGTTTTCTATTGTTACTGGATAAACATTAATAATAATTGAAGATTAATTAATTCTTTGAAAGGATTTAAAAGTCCTAATTGCTAAGGAATATTGATTCAACA